>VDFB02236260.1:0-14613 GCA_007258455.2 Sequoia sempervirens
AATGATGCCATGGAGGTTCGGCTTGCCGAACTACTGGAAGTACAAGAAAAAAGGGAGAACTCCCTAATAGCAATGACAAGCCGTCAACAGGTGGTCAAACGATGGTTTGACAAGAAGGCTTCTGACCAGGGCCTAAAAAATGGAGACTTAGTGCTAAAATATGACAGCAGGGCTGCAAAGCCAGGTCAGCGTGGTAAGTTTGATAGCCTATGGGAGGGACCCTTCAAAATCATTCGGTGCATGCAACACAATGCTTTTGAGCTGGAAAATATGGAACAAGAGCCGCTAGGAATCCTGGTTAATGGGATTCACCTTAAATTGTTCCATTAAGCATTAAGCCCTACCTTGTACAGTTGTAAATAACGCTTTTTTTTCCCTTTCGTGTTTTTGGCCTATTCTTTTGCTAAATCGGCGGTCTTTCTACGCATTTGCTCATCAAAGGTGGCGGATAAAACACCAGGGATGATTTACACAAAATGCACTCATACATGGAGGAAAAACATACAAGATTTGCAAACCCAAAAAATTGAACACAGAAGCAAACAGGAGCATAGATTTCACTTAAAAAGAAAAGTATATATTTATATATATATGTTCCTGGTTACAAAATGGCATGGATGCCGATTTTCAAAATATACAAGTATCAGAGTATATATATATGATGGCCTTTTATCAGGCTTATCTGGAACAGGTGAGTTACATCATCAGGCAACAAGGTAAGGGGGTCATCTATCCGCAGGAATGGCTGGCAGCAACCGACGCATTTACCGCAGCGTCCGCTTCTTCCTCGTCCACGGGCTCCTCGGCAGCACTGGTAGCATCATTCAACACAGCCGTCGTCGGTGGTGGATACACCAGGTCCCTGAAGTCAGTATACCATTCTACATCGTAGAAGGGTATCACATTGTAGCTCCTAAACAGGAAGTGTAGGGCTTGAGTAACCCTTTGTTGGTGCTGGCCACGGGTCTGCAGGCGGAATCCGCTCAGGAATGGCAGCCAAACGACAACAGCTTCTTCGATAAAGCGACGCAGGTCGCTGGCTGTTGGCAGGCCTATCTCGTACGCAGCATGTGTAACAACCTCGCCGAGCCCATTCAGGTACTTCTTTGGGAAGATTTCTTTGACCAGCTTCAAGATAAGCGGCCAGGGAACACAAATGTCCAGCATGGATGCTACAAAGTGTGAGCACATGTCAGTGTTCATCCGATACTTATCTTCATATTCAATGCAGTCCTTGCCTAGAACCCACTTAATGGCTACCAGAACCAGCGAGTGCTTGTTCTTCTTCATTCTTTTGAGTCTTCTAGTGGAGATCTCACCTACAAACGCCGTCTATGATTTGAACGAGGTTAGGCGAATAGGGGTATCCATATCTCCTAACACTATCACTAAGTCTGCTAAGTAATGCCGAAATCTACTCACCACCTAATCTATGAAAAGACTTGCTTATCAATCTTCTACTGGCCTATCACTTCTTAAACGCTAAGTATGTTTGCTTGCTATCTACTGGGCTATTTATAGAAAAGTTGACAGGACATATGCCAATCCGCCTGTAAGAAACGTGATGTATACTGGCTGCAATCTCGAAGGCCGAGTCTGCGTTTACTCACATTTTTGGCTGATACATGCACGATAGCACGGCTCAAGGCATGCTTAATTAAATGAAGTTAATTAATTAAGCTTTAAAAATGTGGCACTTGTTGGTGAAGGGATGTATGGCCGTATGCTATGGTGTCAAATCTCAAACGCATCCCAGAGCCCAAGACGATACTCGTATCTCTTCAGGCCGTGATCGTTTGCTTGGCGTAATCATTCCGGTCAGGATATTAATTACCGGTACATGCTAACGCAAGAGGAGAGGGCCAATTGCAAGCTCAATTTCTAAGGAGATCAGGGCGTATCACACGATCGCCCCAATATGATGATGAAATCCGGCCGCCTCAGAATAGCAATCAATTCATCTAGCACGAGTTGCCAGATCACCGGTACATGCCGAATTAAATGCAAAAGGCTTGCTTCGCCTACCACCTTAGGAAGTTGCTATTATTGCATGAAACAGCTTAGTATTTCAAAGTTTTTTTTTGCAATGCAAGGAAGGTACAAAGTGTTTTCTGTCTGTGTATCAAGAGCAAGCGTATTCGCAGGCCAAGAAGCTTACAAGTTCTGCAGCGAAAGAAAAATGTCAAAATCTTTAGCTCAACTAGTGCAGGAGGAGATTAGCCAGGAACTGTATACGGCCATTCGTTCTTCAGATGAGGTATATGTGTACGATGGTGTAGCATATGCCACTCCTACTATACCCGCGAAGACGAGAAGAGCCAACACAGAGGAGCTGGAAAAACCCAAGGAATGGAGTAGCCCGAAAAAGGTTAGAGAAAAGTGGGTTAATATCTACGACCCGAAGCTTGCCAAGAACCCTAAATCTCTTAGGGAGGCGGCTTGTGCAAGGTTATCGGCACCAAGGGCAGACCAAGCCACGACAAGTAGAGTCTGGCTTAGTGGCCTCCCACAATATATGGTCCCGTTGGTGCACTATTGCCCGGAGGTGGTCGACGCGGCTTTTCAGCGCTATAATCCACATACCCATTGCATTGAAGGTCGCAATTTAAGGGTTCAGATCAGCCCAGAAACCATCTGGCATATGTTATGTATCCCTAACCCAAGCAGAAGAAAAGAGAATATCGAGCATTTCCACCCAAGCAAGGGGGAAAAAATATGGAAAAGGATGAAAATCGGCTCCGATTTCTTGTTAGAAGAGACTAATAAGAAAGGTGTTGCGTCCGCTAAGGCACCGAGTATCCCATTATCACGTGGTTCATTCCGCGATGATCTCCAGGACCCCATATCCATGCTGGCATTTGTTTGCGGCCGAGATTCCGATGAGAAGATCGAGGCTTTTCAGCTAGGCCCCGCAATGCAGTTTCGCAAGCAGCATGAGTTTTTCTGGTATGATTTTGCTCAGTTCATTATTGAAGAAATGATACAGCAAATAGAGAATTATCAGGCGGAAAAGAAATTTAGATTTCTTTCCTACCTGGTCCACATGTTCCTGCATCAGAATCCGGATTTATTCGCTCGATTCCTTCCGTTATCAATTTTTGATGAGTAGAACAAAAGAAAGCCGGTGTCTACATGGACACCTTTTCTTTCCGCATCATATGACTATTATGCCTTCGCGGACTATTTCATAGCCCCGGTTTTGAATGATTTGATCGGAGAAGGTGATATCGTCTGGCTTAACACTGAGCAGACTGGATTTCTGCAAAGCTACACCCCTGCCTGTGACTGGTTCTTAGGCAAGGATTTCACAATCCTTTGAATGCGGGGTTTTATTGGTAAGAATTTCCTGCTCCCGGCTTGCATCACCGATAGAGTGCTCGCGCTGGAGGTTTTCTAATAGGTGTGTATCATCGATTTCATCTTCTGTAGCTGCGAAAGTGTCAAGAGGAAGGGATTCTTCACTTGCCTGAAGAGTTTCAAGTCGGTAACGCTGGTTAAAAAACAAGCACACAAGTTGCTAGGGGAGAAGCTGGAACAGCTAGGGTTGGTACTGGTAAATGATAAATGGGATTACAACCCTTTCAACGACCTGCCAGAGCCACATATGAAGGTTACCAATGTTCCCCGACCATATTAGGAGAAGCGGTGTAATAAGGGGACTAATAAAGACGAATATTTTGTTGAATTAGCACAAATCCCTATGCCAGACACTAAAGACCCATGACACAAGTTTTACTTTCTAGTGGCCGTGGCCAGGGACAACCTTCCGATAGAGCGCACCATGTATAACAAGTTGAAGGTGGGCGAGGAATGGAGTGATGAAAAAATAAAGGCTTTCTGGAAATATCGCCAAGAAATAGCGCAGTTGAAGGCTCCTTATAATCAGGTAAAGGACGACCAGGAATTTGAAAGATGGTGGGATGAAGGTCATCCCAGCCCGAATTTAATGTATTTTGTGAGTAGGAAGAAGAAACAATGTTATCATCCTCTTCCGCTAGGCGTGAGGCAAATGTCTCCCCGGTTACGTGGGCAATTCAATGCTTTGGCCATATCGGCGCTCACCTCAATAATAATAATAATAACACACAATATGCCACAGTCGCTAAACCTGGCCGCAAAGCAACCTTAATGATCCGAACGCCGGTTGGTGAGTGTCCGCAAGCAGTGCAATGACGGAAAAGCCGGATAGCTTACATGAACTCCGCCGGAGAGATAAAGTTCGCCGCTAGTCAAATGCCGTAGTTTATATGAAGGCTCACGAACGACGAGCTATCGCACCGGGCCGTATCAGTACATTTTGCTCTTCCTCTTTACACTTCACCTTTCAGATCCTCATCATTAGCCATTACACTCTTTTCCCATTGGTCCGAGGTCTCCACTGCTCGGGTCCAAATTATTCACTGATTCCAAGATTCGGGTGAGGTCTAACCATTTATAATTTCACTTCCTTCAGCATTAAAGCATACTGGCCGCTTTCGCCGATTCTCACCGCCGGAAAATTGTTCCTCCCTTGCTGGCTCCTTTCACTTCCGCTTATGTTTCATCGGATCCGTTTATTACGTTAAAGCTTTCGACACCTGGCCAAGAACTATTCTCCCCTGGTTACCGAGCCTTACGACCGAATCTCCACATTATAGTCAGCTGGTAACGTTCCAGTTCACTATAGCCTCTCAAAGGTTATGGAATCCGTGATCGCACTTTTCCGCCAAACTTCCAAAGAAGCGATGTGTGCCTATGCAGTGGGCCTGGTTTGACCCCTATGCTCTCTGCGTCCTCAAGTAGTGGGCTGGTTTCTATCACCAATGAAGTTCATAGCAATGTATAGATTGTGGAAAGGAAGCGCATGCAAATAGAATGAGGCAACGTAAGGCAAAGGATGACAATGCCCCCGCCGAACCGAAAGTACAGGCTTCGTATGATGAGGCTCGGCAAGAATTAAAATTTGCAACTATGTACCCAAGGATAAACAAGCCTCAAGGAGAAATGCAACCCGAGGACTATGAAATCTATGTTGTCAGGCTTGACATGAAGGTAGCCCAGCAGCAAGATAAAGTCAAAATCATGGAGGAGACACAACGGGTGGTCACTTCCGACTTCCTAAAAACTGGTCGCTAGTTAAAGAAGAAGGACGAGCAACTCAGGGCAGCCAAGGAAAGGGTGAGATTTCTAGAGGCAAAAGAAAAATCCTTAGAAGTAGATATCGCCCGAATGACTGAGAGGGCGCTAACAGCAGAAAATGAGAGAAATAGACTTCAGGACGAAATTGCGAAGACCCAGGTTCCTATCCCCGACCTAGTAAAAGAATTGCAGAGTCAAAACCTAGCAGCGCAGCAGAACCTGCAGTCGATGGAGGAGGAGCTTGAACGCTTCCGCCTTGATTACAGTCAGAAGATGGCAGAAAATGATGAGGAGTTGGAGCGCCTACAAGAGCAGTATCAGCAAAGGGTACGGGAGAAGGAGGCCGAGTTCAAAAGCCTGAAGATTAAGCTAGAAGAGGAGCTCCGAGAGACGAAGACTAAGCTAGAAGAAGAGCTTCGAGAGACAAAGGCTTCTCTGGAAGAGCAATCGGCTAACCACTCGCGAGCTGAACAAACTTGGAATAAAGAAATGAACAGCTATGCGGAGCAGTTGGCGTCTGAGAAAAAGAAGAAGGCTGAATTGGTCGAGGCCCTTATTTTAAGGGAAATGGAAATTTCTTCGCTTAAAGCCTCTGGGTTACCTACCCCTGTCCAACCTGATGTCATTCCGCTAATTAGGCAATTATACATTTCTCACTGGGAGAAGGTCAAGACCTTCTGTCTAACTTTGCAACCTACTCTTCGATTCATAAACAAGGCATCAAGACTTAATCAGGAGGCCCATGACGCAATGGAGCAGTTCCCGCGTTTCATCCTGGAAAGAGTTCCTGAGGTAAGGGACTTGCTAAATAAGCTATACTCTGTCACGGATGAAATTCTTGCTGAGGCGGGCATCGAGGATCGGGACATTGCTGCTCAAGTTGCCAATAAATTCATCCATTGTCATTCTGCTTTCCAGCGCACTAAGACAGCGGCGGCTTTTCTGAGCAAGGCTCTTGACGGCATACGAAGAGGTTTCTTTGAGTTAGGCAAGCTGGGATTGCCATCCCCCTTTCTTGAGGATGGCTCCATTGCCACAACTACTCAGATTGCGGAGGCTATTGAATAGAAAGAGAACGACCCGGAAGCATTCAGGGAATTCAGCACCCCCCAATGGCAGCCGACATTGAGGCAATCATTCATCCACTCTCTCAGCAGCTTTTCCATATCGAAGCAGGCGCCGGCCTACCTGAGGTGCTGCCTCACAAGGAAGCTATTGATCTTCGTGGGGCACAAGAGAATTTGCACAGCATGGCAAAGCCGTCCGAAAGTGAATGGTCGCCTTTGCAGGCTGCACTTTCCAAACTCTGATACCATTCGCTCAATGGATAAGGCTCTGGTCTACAGAACCAGAGAGTTTTTGGGTTCTCCATTCCTTATCTGAAACGCCCCTGATAAGTCGCCAAAAGCTGTTAAAATAAAGATTCAAACAGCTCCCTTCGGGTCCCTTTTGCAAATGTTCGTGTGCTGACCTATGCATCGCCAGGTTTATTCGGTTCTCCGATGGGTTTTGATCTTTCCCTTTGCACATTTCTCACTTCGCAACTTCGGATATCGGCTCCCCTTTCGGGCCCCGAAATACTGTGCTGGGCGTCCACGTGTCTCGCCTATGGAAATTTTTGTTTTATGTTACTTTGTATTCTATTCGGGTTGCGAAAGCCTTCCACAAAAGCCAGCATTCCTAAGATTGTCAGAGGGGCCCACATCTTGGTACGTGGCGGCATATCGCAGACTTTTCTTATAGAGATAAAATAAGCAGCTGCGGGCTGCGAAATGCTTCTGCGGCCTTCTTTATTTTAGGCGGGCCCTACCTTCTGCCAGGTGGCGACCTTTCGCAGCCTTTCCAACACAACAGGGAGCTAAACACAGCGGGCTGCAAAACGCTGCCAAGCGTCTTTCAGACCCGGTTCAGATGGCTCTCTCCCCACTTTAGGAAAGACCTCCCCTTGGACACGTGTCGCTTCTTCGTAGTCTCTCAGCAGCAGTAGGAGGAATTCTCATTCGGGCCGCGACGGGCTACCACGTGCCTTATACTGATCATTGAAGCAAGCGATCAGCTAGCTGAGCAATATATTGTTATCAAGTGCTGCTCGTCTTGCTTTCTGAAGCAGTGGATGGCGCTTGTCGCCTCGAACCTTGGCTGGGGCCCCTGCCATCATTACAAAGGGCGCGCCTACACATGAATATCCAGATGCCGCGTTGTAACTCGTTGCCATTGTAACGGCATGGGAAATCTTTTGATTCTGGCATCATTGCAGGGGATTGGGAGATCTTTTCTGTTACAGTGTTCCAAAGCGGTGGGAGTTTTCCTCTCCAGCTATATATACTCTCTCCGTCAATGAGAGAGGGGTCTGAAATTCCAAGGAAAAAAAGGTCCAACGATAGATTGATCCAAGAGTTTTAAGAAAAATGATACTGGTTATAGCAAGAGACACCAGGCCTCTCTTATATGTTTTATGTGCAAGAAACTTTTAGACTGTGCCAACTGTTCAGCCTTTCTGTTTTTCATGTATTGATTAAACTATAAATTGTGCTTTTATTGTCTTAAGCATTTCATTTAAAAGAACTTCTATATATTGAATGCAAGCTTGCTTATCTAAATCATGTCTAAATGACTCTTATTGATGGTAAGGATGCATGCGATACTATTTTATGTCAATAAATGAATTGTTTACGCTATACCTTTAAGTCTCTAACGTTTTAGAACGTAATAACACCATTCAGGCCCCTAAATTTATGATTTATCGTGCCCATTAGCATATTTTGGTGCATTGCCTTAGATTAGACTTTGCTTCATCATATCCATTTCCTTTTCCCTTTTCAAAAACCATTATAGAAGAAGCCGGCTTCTTAAAAACCCAGAGGTCACTCAGTTTGGCGCAAAGGGGTCCCCCTTGAACTGAGTTTCCCATAAGGCACTGTTACTTCGCCAAGTTTTGGCGTCAAGAGAAACCACTAATTTTGAAATAAATTACACAAATGAAACATAAATTCTCTAATTTTTTTATTATAATCTCCTTTAGTATGTCTTCAAAAACCCAATAACAATCAGACTTCAATTCGACAAGATGTGCGAGATATGCAAATTCCAAAAAAAATGTGTAGAAACCCTAATTCTACAATAATTCACATAATTCTACTCCAATTCTTCTGAAATATAGACTGTGGCTTCTTTAATATGTTCTTCAAAAACCCTTTAAAAATCAAAAAAAAAAAATCGCCAAAATATGAAAGATATGCTCTTCCCAAAATCTCCTCCAAAATTGAAAAAAACCTTGCCTCTACGGTGCCAAGATCATGCTCTGATACCACTTCTTATGAAATAAATTACACAATAGAAGAATAGGATATTAAATATGCTGAAAATACTTGATAATAAATGATAATAACAAGCCACTTCGATGGGGAAAACCTCCAAATATCTCTAATGAGAACACACTTCACAACTTCATGATGAAACAAGACTCAAGACATCCTATATATACCTATTTATGCCTAGGATATCACCTAGGCCGACTTAGGCACACCTATATAAGTCTTAGGATGACCTAAACAACTAAATAACAATATACTAATGATAATATGACATAATAGAGAGTTAAGATATCCACAAGCCGACTATTCATAACCCAATGTACACTAGTATTAAGGGCATAGCAGTCATTGGTTCATGTGATAGCATCATCACTATCGTCACCATCAAAGGGCATAGTTCAGAGTGTGGAGTCACCACACGATGTGGAAAAACCACCATCCAAGGATTCCCATCTTAATCTAGGGCATAGGTTAGTTTTCCAACATCAAATCCTAGCAAGTACAATCTCCTAGATCAACTTAAGAAGACCCTCACATAGATATCAATCTTAGAACTATTGAGACTATCCCCCACACAGAGGGAAATCTTGGAGAAAGCTTTATCAAAGTCATTCGCTCTTGAGGATATTGATACTAATCAGTTTTAAGCTATGGTAGGCCATATCGCTAATCACCTTCTCACCTTCTTAGAGCAAGACCTACTGTCATAGCCATCTCAGAACTATCCTTTACACCTTGAGGTTATCATTCATAAGAATAAGGTCAAAAGAGCCTTAGTAGATGGAGGTTTTGGATTGAACATTTGTACCCTTCAGCTGATAAAAAATTTGGGCTATTAAAAGGATACTATTGAGAAGACAAAAAGTACCACCATCAGTGCATATGACAGCCAAGAACGGGTATCGCAAGATATCATTTCCTTACCCATCCAAGTGGGACCTATTATTGTAGAAACTACATGCCAAGTGTTAGACCTTGATATTCCCTACAACATACTCCTTGGTCGACCCTAGATCCATGCTCTAAAAGTTGTAGCCTTCACTTATCATCAATGTGTGAAGTTTCCTTTCGAGGGCAGAGAGATTACTATCCATGGAGATCCTAAGCCTTCGTACTACTGCAAAAACCTTGAGGCCAAGTTCTATAAAATACCCCAAATACACAAGAATGACGAAGGCCCTACACCTTCTACCTCATTTTCTGACACATCATCCCTTGCATCTACCTCTAAAACAAAGACACCCATTGTGCATAACATACTTGATATCAAAGCAGTGATCCAAGATGATGGTTGTGGGAACTACAAGATAATGAAGAACACCTTTGTCTTAGGAGAGCTCTCTATTTTCCCTCAATCTCATGGGAAACCTATGGCTAACAACAAAGATCTTGAAACTATCAAGATGGTAGCTACTAACTTCACCAAGTGGGGGGATTTGAATCAAGAAGATGTCAATGAGGATGATATCTCTAAACTTTATCAAGATGAATGGCATGTTCCCACTCTTCCTATAGAAGATAATAACAAAGGCTTGTAGCTAATGAAGGGAATGGGATATAATAAGAGAAAGAAGCTAGGACCAAATGATAATGGTTTACTAGAACCCATCATTCTTGAGAAATGACTAAAGAATCTTGGCCTAGGTTGTACTACTAGCAAGGTCACCCTTATCAGAAAAGGTACTTCTACTAAATGGGTTGAGGCTTCCTCTTGGTTACCTACATCACATGATACGACCTTAGATGTTGTTGACCTATTTGAAAACAAAAACCTCTTCATGATATGCATTACATCCTTTGCTCCAAGCAACCAACCAACTGAAATATGCCTAGTCTACCCTCAACTCATTGACATGGACCAACAAGGACCACCAATTCTTGATTTATTCAAAAATGATGAAGTGGTCTCAGAATTCATGGGACTCCATGGAAACTTACCATGGGGAGATAACAAGGTAGGTTATGACATAGAGCTAGATAAAGAGACATACTATGGGGAGATGATTGAATCCTTTAGTTGCAAAATTAATGAAATGCAACTAACATGTAGATCTTTAAGTGAAGACCAAACTATGAAACTTTCTAATCTTAAAGAAATTAAAAAAAAAGGATGCATCCGATGGTGAAAAACTCTCTGAGGCACCCAAGGATGAGGGATTCAATCTCCCCCTTAGTGTAATTCATCTAGAGAAGTTAGCAATACTAGCAGAAAAGGCCACACCAGTCAATGTGGGTATCGATGAAGCACCTAAGATCACTTTCTATGTCAAATCCTTGTTGGACGAAGAACAAAAGAACCTGGCAGCATTTCTGAAAGAGCACAGAGCTAACTTTGCATGGTCATACATAGATATGCCAGGGATCTAGAAGTAGTTGTGCATCATCTTGCAATCTATCCTAAATCCAAGCCAGTCAATAAGAAATTAAGGAAGATGCACCCTCAGATAGCACTCTTGGTCAAACTTGAGTTACAAAAGCTTCTTGATGTTGGATTTATCTAATCGATAGATTATCTTGAGTGGGTTTCAAACTTGGTACCAGTCTCAAAACCCACTGGGGCATTAGTATATGCAATGATTTCAGAGACTTAAATAAATCATGCCCAAAGGATGATTTCGATCTTCCTAACATCGACCTTATTGTGGACTTAACAATAGGGCATGAAATGCTATCACTCATGGAAGGGTTTTCAGGCTACAATCAAATCATGATCGCCAAGGAGGATCAACACAAAACTACATTCAATTTTCCATGGGGAACATATTGCTAGAACATAATGCCATTCAAGTGAAAGAATGTAGGAGCAACCTATCAAAGAGAAATTACCCTCATCTTTCATGACATGATCCACAAAACAATTGACGATTATGTGGATGATATTTTGGAAAAATCAAAGAAAATAAGCAAGCACATAATATTCTTAGGACCCATCTTCAACATAATTGAAGAGTATCAGGTACAACTGAATCCAAAAAAGTGTTTCTTCGAGGTTACATCAGGGAAACTTCTTGGATTTATTATCTTGCAAAGAGTGATAGAAATTGATCGAACAAAGGTAAAATCCATCCTAGACATGGAACCACCACAAACACTAAATTAGATGAGAGGGTTACAAGAAAGATTGCAGTCCATCAAGAGGTTCATAGCCAAACTATCAAATAAAATCCACCCCTTTTTGCATCTTCTTGTTAAAGGAATAACTTAAAAGTGGGATGAAAAGTGTGATAAGGTTGTCCAACAAATCAAAGACTATCTACTAACACCTCCAATGCTCATGCCACCAACACTGAACAAACCACTAACCTTGTATATCTCAGCAACATTAGCAGCACTTGGAGCTCTACTGGCATAACATGATGAAAATGGAAGGAAAGAGCTATCTACTACATCAGTAGGATGTTGGTGGGCTATGAAATGAACTATTCACCTATTGAGAAAGCATGACTAGCAGTAGTTTTTTCTTCAAAAAATTTTAGACATTTGTCCCATCAAATCAAGCTCATTGCAAAGATCAACCCACTCAAATATTTGTTATCCAAAGCAACTCTCATAGGGAGAATGGCCAAATGGGTGATGATCTTAATAGAGTTTTACATAGAGTATGTAAGGAGTATAGGGCAATTAAAGGACAAGGTGATCACCAGACCAAAATAGCAAAGCACATATCTATGATGAAATCTCTAATATCAAGTTCCTAATGAATCATTGACTTATCAAATCTCAGCTCGGGTGGAAGGTATACTTTGTTGGAGTTATTCACCCAACATGGATCAGGGGCTGGGTATTCTTTCATCACCCCTGAGATGATTGCATTACAGAGTCACTCTGGCTATTGTTCCATATACTAATAACATTGTTATTGTTGAGTAGCAGGCTAATCCATGTCTGGGATAAAAGAATTCAATAGTAGATACAAGAGATGAAAGTGTATGTAGACTCACAAATGGTTATCAACCAGGTCAATGATGACTATCAAACTAAGGATGACAAACTCACTTCTTACAAAAAGATGGTGGAAAGTCTCAAAGACCTTTTCATTGACATAAATTTTGAGCAAATTCCTCGCATGAATAATAGAGCAACAGACGCCATGGAAATAATTGGATCATTGCTAGACATGTCGAACAACGCCCTCCAATGTGAATTCTTGGTAGAATAACTTCTCTAGAATTTGAAATTCCTAAGTCTGAATTAAATTGTATCATTGTTGGTCCCTAGATCCCAGCTGGTATGGCTTATTTTTGTAGTAGAGGAGATCCCCATCGATATTACCTCAGGCACCAAAAGACTGTCAAAAGAAATATCCACGATTAAGTGATCCTAGGTGATGCTGCTACCACCGTCTCCCGAAGGAACATTACTACGATGTCTTAACCAAGAGTAATCCTTAACTGATTTAACCAAAGTTCACAATAGCATATGTGGTTCCCATTCTAGCGGTATGACTTTAGCTAAGAAACTACTGAGGACGGGGTACTATTGGCTAACCATGCAAAGGGAAGCTCATCAGTATGTGCAGAAGTGTGTCCAGTGCCAACATCATGGAGATCTGATTTGTGCTTTGGCTCAACAATTGCAACCAATGATCACACCTTCGCCTTTTTCATAGTGGGGACTTGACCTCATAAGAAAAATCACTCCAACCCCATCCAATGGCCACAAGTATATCATAACCGCCACCGAGTACTTTACTAAGTGGGTTGAAGCCATTCCTATGACTTACATAACGGGGAAGCAAATTGCCAAGTTTATCCTGAATTACCTAATCTGTCATTATGGTGTTTTGCAAACCCTTATCTCAAATAATGGAACTTCCTTTAAGAATCAAGATGTAAAATATCTATGCCAAAGATTCAACATCCAACACTGATTCTCTACCTTGTATTATCACCAGGGCAACAGTCAAGTTGAGGCTACAAAAAAGACCATTCTAAAGATCCTAAATAAAATGGTCAATGAAGCTCACTGTGATTGGTATCTATAGTTGAATCTCGCTTTTTGGGCCTATCAAGCCAATATCCACACGCCAATAGGTGCAACCATTTTCTCCCTAGTCTATGGATTAGAAGCTATCCTACCTATAGAAGTTGAGCTCCCATCATTGCGAGTGTCACTACAAAACCTTATTACCAATGAAGAATATAGAGTATCTTAGCTAAACAAGTTAGAATTCCTTGATGAGCGTCATCTTGATGCTCTCAATCACTTGAAAGTATATCAAATCCAACTGAAATGGAGCTACAACAAGAAGATCAAATGTCGGTCTTTCCAGGTAGGGGATCTTGTCCTCAAGTAGAATAAAAAAAATCTTCTGGGTGAGGATGGCAAAGGGAAAGTTTGAGCTAAGCTGGTTGGATGCATGTAATCATAATGAAGCTATGGATCGGGATCAGCCACAAATTCATCAACACTTAGGGTGGGCCTTGAAAGACCAACTAACATCTTACGTATAAAAGTTTATATATGATCTTGAGAGATTATAAAATTAGAAAAATCAAAAAATAAAAATGATCAAAATCCAAAAATGAGGAAGAAGGATTCAAAAAGTAAAAGAAAACCAATGCGACCCTCAAGTAGAAACCACTTTGGTGGTACTTTGGGAAAGTACCTTGGTGAAAACCTAGCAAACAAGAACCTCGCGCAAATAAAAGCACCTCCATCTATTCTTTGGCTCGTTATTCTATCATTCTTTGCATCACCATCCACTACATCCTTCATCCTATTTATTCATCCATCACCTATCTGCAGCCTTTTCATAGCTTGATGGTGTAAAGTATCACAATCCCTTTAGTACTTGGCATATTCCAAAGGTTAGTTTTTCCTGCCTATATCAAGGTATTCTAACATGTCATGTTGGGGGCAATTCGTTATGGATCGTATCAAGTTCTTGTATATCTTATGGTTATCGTAAATCTCATTGGAAAATCCCAAAAATATTCGTAAAACGTTCATTCAAAAATCCAAAAACATCCAAATCTTGTATAGCTAAAATTCAAAAACATTCGAAACATTGTAAAGTCAAAATCCAAAACATCCAAATCACATCAAAAACCCTAAAAAGGTCGAACATCAAAAAATCCAACTGTTACATATTTTTCGCCTCAACTCACATGAAGGAGCTGGCTGATTGTTATTTAACATTAAGTGGAATTGTAGTGTCATGTTCAAATGTTGTTTTGCA
>VDFB02236265.1:0-24556 GCA_007258455.2 Sequoia sempervirens
ATTTCATCCTAATGACAATTAATTAAAAAAGATTTTGTAGATAGTATTGCATAAACTAATGGGTCTATAATCCAACATGGTGAGTGCATCCCCATTGTTTGAAACCAACACAATGTAAGTGGAATTCAGTTGTTTTAGCAGCTTTCTAGACCTAATGAAATCTTTGGAAGCATACAAAAGGATAGCATTAATAATCTCCCAGTTATATTTATATGTTAGGGGTTATTTGTTGAGTTAAGTTAATTTTTATATCATTATCAACCTTAAGTTTAGTTTATGTTGATTAATGCTTGTAAGGATTTTAGTTTCTAATCGTCAAAAATGTTTTTTTATAATTTGAATAAGGTATATTCAATTATATATCAATTAATGAGATAAAGTTTACAAATACATAATACTATTCATTATTGTTTCTAGATTTGATTGTGTTGTAGATTATTACATCAATGTTTTGGATCACACTCCATGATCCATCATCAGGGAGTAATTTAGTAATAGAGAGCTAGAGGAGAAAGAAATGGTTTGTTTCAAACCAAAGGCCAACTAAAGAGAGGAGAGGGAGGATGTTGCATAAGGTTTTGAGGGAAAAGGTAAAATATATATTTTTAAATAATTAAAAACCCAAAAAAATGACAAGATAAATTGAAAAGGAGATACCACTTCATTAATTTAATCTCTCTATTTATGACTAAAGTATTTCAAGGGATTGCATGCATTTGCATCTCTTTAGTCACAATTTTTATCTTTTTGTGTTATTGGATTATTTAGTGTAGTATCATTATACAATGTTTTAAAAGTATTATAGAATTTTTTTCCTTAATGTATTTTGGGTGCTAATGATGGATAGTTGAAGTAAAATTGTTTATGTGAAGTTTCTGATCTTAGTTGGTATATTACAAATATTTAATACCACTTATACAACCTCACATATATCTACACAGTACTTTATGTACTATTATATGCCTACCAAAGTCCCTATTATAGGGATGGGATGAATTAAAACCATACTGAGAATGAGAGATGGACTCAAAACCACCAACTATAATTAATGATGGCATACAAGACCATCATAAGCTAGTGGCAACCTCAAGAATATCCTTATATATATATATATATATTTGAAATACCTTAAGAAACACCTTGAAGTTGGAAGGAACGAAGAAATCAAAGAGACAATCAAAAGTGGAACATTGCAAGAGAAAAATCAATAGTGTTGGAATACACCTAAAATTGCATCCTCTAGTATATATTTGGTCTTTACATAACTAATCTGAAAATTAATTGAATACATTCAATATAGTAGGCCCAAAATTACCTTTATCATGCTCCTTTGTATTTCTCCCCACCTTTGTGATAATTTTTTGTCTTCATAAATCATGATGTGCATTATTCTCTCATGTTATTTGCATGGCAGCTTGTTAATTTATCTAATTATATGAGCTCCAATTAGATTGGTTTTATTTTCTATGTGTGATGAATGGTTGAGCTATGATCATGTGCAATGAATATTAAGGTGTTGGTATGTTTTGGATCTATGAAGTTCTTATGATGTAAATGGCCCATGAGCCATTGATGATATTTTAATCTACTAGCCCTCACTTTCTTTGAGGATTGAAAAGTTCTAAAGATCTTGTTGTTGGGTCATTGATTGATTTATAGCTATGTCATTCTCTATGGAACCTTTCTCATACATTCTCACCTAATATGGTGTGTTGTCATTAGGATGACACATTGCACCCATACATCTCTAAAAGGTGATAAATAATAGTCATCTTTTCTTATTTCACCATTGATTTTTGTATGTTAATGTTAACATATATGGTTGTTACTCTCTCTTCTTGTTTTTTTGTATGGATAGGTCCATTTAGATATGCTAGATTATTAGGTTGGATCATTGTGGTGGGCCCATTAAGATTAGGCATGTCATACGCCATCCAAATCCTAATATTTGGATTATATATTTATGGTATTTTGTTAATTTTTTGACTTCATATGAAAAATGAGGTCTCCCCCTTTGATTTAGTATAATCTTCCACATGTTAGATGCTTTGGGATGTGCATAAAAAAATGTAAGAGAATTTAATGTCATTATGAAATTTCATGACATTGATAATTTATGATGTATTTTTTGACCAATATAAGAGTATTATTATTAGTTACAATGTAGACTTGAAATTTTGAGTAGCATCATGATGTTGTAATATGTGTAATAAGCCTATATGACATTGTAAGAGGTGTAATAAAGCTTCTATTATTATTTTTGATAATTGGAATAATCTTCCACATGTTAGCTACATTAGAATGTGCATAAAAAGTTGTAAGAGTATCTACTGTCATTATGAATTTTCAAGATATTGATAATTTAAGATGGGTTTTTTTGACCAATATAAGAGTATTATTATTAGTTACAAAGTGGACTTGGAATTTTGAGCAACATTATGATGTTGTAATATGTGTACAATAAGTCTATATGACAAATTGTAAGAGGTGTAATAAAGCTTTTATGACTATTTTTAATAATTTGGTTGCCTTTTTTGGACTTTGGCATTGTTATTTTATCTTCTTGTGGATTATTTATGTCCTCTAATGAATTTAGAAAGTCAATTTACAAGAAAAGTCCCAAAGCTTCTAGAAAGATGCTTGTAACTTGTAGACACATGTCACAATATCTCTTTCCATGTTAACTATTTAACTCATGATTTTAACTAATAATTTTAGTAAATCACTTATATCCCATTTGAATTTTTTAAATATGACTATTTTCACTCACTTTATTAAATATATAAAACACTATTTTATAAATGGGAATACATGCAATATTAATCATATCAACTATTGGCCTGAAAACACATAACACATGCTTTGGATGTCCCCAATAGAAAATAAATGTGTCAAAACATTTAAGCTCTACTTCAACTGCTCTGTAAATCACAAAACTACTTTTAAGAAACAATCGATACAGCCCATTGCCGTAATTGTTCATTCATGGGTGTAATCCCAAACTCGTTTATTTTATTTACCGAACAAAGCTGATTATCTTTACAGCAAGTTATATATAAACTTTGGAGGAACAAAGCAGATTTAAGAACACAGAAACATAGAAACACATTAATTTACTGATTTAAGAAAAAGGAGAGCACATAACTCCATCGTCTCCACTGTATGAGCGAACAGGTATCATCTGTTTGAGGAAATGGAATGTACTACTAATCAAACTTGCGCCTCGAGTCTCCTGCTCATCTGACCCACTGCTATAAATCTCCTGAGAAAAGATCCCCCCACTTTAATACCAAATCTGCACAATCTTATCCTCATACCAGGCTTGCGCTTTGGTCGATCTGCCTGCCTCAAAATTTTCTCTATCAGCTTTTGGGCAGTTTCATGTTGCCTTTCTGCAGGATCATGTTCAGAGGATTTCAGCTTTCTGTACGAATCTGCCCTCTTAAATCTTAAGATTCCTAATATCATGTTTCTCTTCTCTAGGAAATTCAATCAAGAACAGAAGAAACAAAAAAAATAAAGGAACCAAAGAGCTAATATTATGCTAGTCAACTCTAAAAGCTTCTGACAGTTTTTCGATGCTTTGATGGACCATTTATATTAGGTTATATGCAATGGAATCTGGACAGCCTGCATACAATCAGAAAATAAAAAATATTATAGTGAAATACAGTATCTGGGGTGGAATAGATCGAGGTTTCACGAATAATTAGAGATATGTCACTGCCTCGATAAGTCGTCTCTAATAATTCACCAGCATTTGCATCACTTTCGCCGCTCATTTTTGTTGAAAAGGTGCACGCATATTGTTTAAACCGAATAAAATATAATAATAATAGTGCTTAAGCCGTGCCTGCAACGTACTTTGAGCACCAAATAAAACGATTGGTCAACGACTTGGTAGAAAGTGTGTGTTCCATGACGGAGGCTGGCAACTTTTTTGCTGTAATGACGCAAATCCATTGAATGTTTTGTTCATGTAAAACGGGGCAAAAGCCTTCGGTAGATTCGTATCAAACTGAAATACTAGATTATTTGAACATCGGATCTGAATATCAGATATGAATATGACAGTTACCATGAAAGTGTTGAATTTATTTTCAATTGCAGTACACCATAAAGTTAAATAGAATAGTAACTTGATTTCAAATGATACTTGCAAATGGATGATATTGTAAAAACAGGCAAAAAAGGACAATAATGAAACAAAACAGCAACAACAATAGAGGAAAAACAGGGCAAAAAAAGAGTTAAAACACTAATAAATTATATTTATCTAGCTTGTATTACATTCATTCCAAAATGCTGTCTACAGTCACATATATAGTAACAACATATATAGTAACAAGACCTTTACAATTTGGAAGCTTCTAGTTTTCTAGAGATCTGTAAAATTGGGATGTTCTTCTTTTGGACAATTTATAGCTTATGAAAGATTCTAACTTTCTAAAAAAATCTTTTCACTTCCTAGAGAATCTTATTCCCTTAACACCCCTCTTAAGATTGACTAGAGTATTACAAAGAAGATACAAAGGAGAGGAGAACATTATAATACTATCCTCCTTAATGTTTACTTTTAACATACCAAACATTCGTCACAATTTCATAAATTTGACTTGAGTCATACTATTAGTAAATACATTTGTTGTTTGTTCTTCACTTGGAAAAAAATTGTAGATTGACAATAGTTGTTTGAATAAGATCTTGTATGCATTGAACATCAAGCTCAATATGCTTTGTTTACGCATGGAAAATTGAATTGTTTGGAACTTGGATGGTACTTTGATTATCATAGTACAAAGTAGTAGCAAAATGTTGTGGAAAACTAAGCTCAAATAAAAGAGTTTGAATCCAAACTGCTTCTTTTGTTGTTCTATATTCTGCTTCACATGAAGACAAAGATGTAGTTGTTTTTTTGTCGGCTCCATGTAATAGGGTCTAATCCAAGATTGAAGACATAACCATAAGTAGATTTTGTATAATTTATATCACCACCCCAATCTGAATCTATAAATCCATAAATCCAACCAAAGAAATTGAAGACTTATAGCAATAGTAGATGCCAAAGTGTATTGCTTCACAAATGTATTGCAAAATTCACTTAGTAACCAACCAATGACTTTCTTTGGATGTCTACATGAATCTAGACACTAGATTGACTACAAAACAAATATCTGGTCTACAATAAGTTAGACAAACCAATTTTTCAACAAGTTGTCTATATAAACTAGTATCTACACTCTTAGAAGTACATTCTTTAGTAAGTTTGAATCCAGATTTAAAGGGATTAAGGTTGGCTTACTTTCAAGTATGTTAAATTTTTCTAAAAGATCCAAAGAATATTTTTATTGTGAGATAAATAATCCATCATGTAGCCTACAAACTTACAGGCCAAGAAAATAGTTTTGCTCACCCAAATCACTCATATGAAATTTCTATTTAAGATTCAATTTTAAATAATTGATCAATCCAATAATTAGTTCAACACTAAGTAAATCATCTACATAAATTGTAACAAGAATGATCTCATCTTGAAATTTCTTCACATAAAGATTTGGATTGTATTTACATCTTTTAAATCCATGAAGTTGAAAATACCTATCAATCTTCTCATTCCATGCTCATGGCATTTTTTTAAGACCATAAAGTGACATTTTTAATCTACAAACATGATTAGGATGTTTGTGATGTATAAAAATTGGTTGCTAATCCATATGTATTTCTTTATATACAGTATCTATTTAAGAAATAATTTTTAACATCTATTTAATGAATTTGCCACCCAAGAATTCCAACCAAGAAAAGAAGAATTCTAACTATATTCATTTTAATGAAAAGAGAAAATATTTCTTCATAGTCAACACCCTATTTTTGGTTGAACCCTTTAGTAGCCAATCTAGCCTTAAATTTTTCTATCAAACCATCTAATATAAATTTATTTGTAAACAATAACATTCTTACCTAAGTTGGGGTTGCGCACAAGTTCCCAAGTTTTACTCTTTAGGAATGCATCATATTCTTCTCCCATGGTTTTCTCCCATTCTTTCTTCCCTCTATCTTGCTCATATGAGATTGGATCATTTATTTGTAATAGTTTGGTCGTGAGAGCACTATCATTTCTTTCATGGATCTTTTGGCCTTGACAATATATTTCTCAAACACTCCTTGTCTTATGTCTAGCTGAAATGTCATCTTTTTTATCACAACCTATAGAAAAGGGTTGGTCACAAGCATTAATTGATTCATTTACAATAGTATTAGCATTATTTATAATAATGCACACCTCATCCTCATCAACATAGTATCCATTTCTTTCTAAAATATCTAAAAAATGGAAAGAATTTGTTGTTGTAGAGTGAGAAGATGTGGTTGTAAGTTGTGAATGGTCATCAAATATTACATCTCTACTAACGAAGAAAATTTTTGTTGTCAAATCATATAACATATAATCCTTTTATTCTTCACTATAACCCATAAACAAATGCTTATGACTCTTTGGTTCTCACTTTTTTCTCTTTCCATTGGGAATGTGTGTCCATGCAATACACCCAAATACTTTAAAATACATAATGTGAGGTATTTGTACCACTCCATGCTTCTTCAGGGGTGAATTCATGAGGGATTTAGTAGGGATTGTATTAAAAATATGTGTAGAATAGGAAACTAACCCCAAAATTTATTATGCAAAAAATTTAAGTGTAATGTACAATGAGCCATTTCTAAAAGAGTACTATTTATTCACTATAACCCATAAACAAACACTTATGACTCTTTGGTTCTCACTTTTTTTCTCTTTCCATTGGGAATGTGTGTCCATGCAATACACCTAAATACTTTAAAATGCATAATGTGAGGTTTTTGTACCACTCCATGCTTCTTGGTGAATTCATGAGGATTTTGGTAGGGATTGTATTTCAATATATTAACCTGTGAAACAAACTAACCCAAAATTTTATTATGCAAAAATTAAATTGTGTATAGTGAGCCATTTTCTAAAAGTACTATTTATTAGTTCAGGAACCCATTTTCTTGAAGACTATAAAGGAACCATCTTTTGTACATTAATGCCATAATTTTCACAATGGAAAATGCATGGTGAAATATTTAGCTACATTATTTTTCCTTAGAGATTTTAATTACTTTCTACTTTAGTTTTCCAGCTAATGCCTTAAACTTTGAAAAATTTCATATACTTCACTTTTCCTTTGAAGAAAATAAACCCATACTCACCTACTATAATCATGAACAAATATGAGAAGGTACTTGGCTCATGAATGTGAAGGATAACCTAGTTCACATAAATCATTAAGAATGAGTTGTAGTGGATGATTAGCTATCCATGTTTTTATTGAATAAAAAGGATCCTAGTGATGTTTACCTAACACACATTGTTCACACACACCTTTAAAAGATAATTTTTTTGTCAATCATCTAATAATGTCCATTCTAATGTTTATATCTCCAAGTCTAGCATGCTAAAGTTTCAACATGTAGTAGTTTGAGGCAATGTGAAAGCATGGAGAGTGTGTGCTCATCTTCATTTTAATATCAATCCATTGTCATAATTTTTTATGGGGGATAATTTTTATATCATTTTAAAAAATTTAGAGTCAAAATTTGTTAGAAATGAAGGAAACCACTACAATATGGAAATCTGCAATATCATTGCAGAGAAAAAAATAATTTGTATAATATCAATGGCGATTTAAACTAATAAGAGCTAGTGACAAAAAATTAACAATACTAAAGATTCATACACATAACACACATATTTACATGGATACAACCCTTTCAAGTAAACGCTCCACCAAAAAAAGGAAAATTTTATATTATTTGTAAAGAGATTATATTAAATTGAACTTCCTTCAATCCTACATCTGATTCAACAACATATGTATACCTATAAAACCTCTCATTGTGTCTCTATCTCAACCCCTCAATTTATACAATAATGGGGCCCAAAATATCTAGATAAAGCATTACCATGGGTCAAAACAAGGTTCTAAAATACTATTGAAAAATTCATACAACTCTTACATTCTAAACATAGTCTCTTACATGACTCTTATACAATTCAACTAATTTAGGCATGTCATACAATCCCTATAAAATAGGAGATATCCTTACAAGTTGTCATAGACTAATAATATATAGTGTAAATATTTTCTTATATTTTCATAGCTCTAGAAAAATGAGCTAACCATAATTTGGCCTTGTCACCTCATAAATATAATAAATAAATAATTTTCCACTATTGATGGGCCCTAAATCCCTTATGACTGCATAAATAAATAATCACATTAAATTATTAAATATATAGGATTTACAAGGTGGATGAAAACTTGGTAAAATTCTCCCTTATCATTACAAATTATAAAAACCCCATAGGAATAACATAATAAACTAATTACAACAAATGGGGCATGTAGCCTCACCAAGAGTGAACTTATTTGCACTCAAAAATTGGTAAGATAATCAAGAAGAATTGTCTCTAAATTTCAATTTCTTCAACTCAATCTATCCATTTGTAATCATTTCCAAAATAAATTATTACTAAACATCCACATTCTTGATGAACATGATGCAGGGTATGTACAGAATCATCATGGAAAAAATAGGCCCTTAAGTGGCAAAAATTCAAAGAAAATAGAGTTAGACAACTTGACATAAAAAACTAAATAAGTTATCTATATTATTTCAAAAATATGTAAGATTAGAATCTATAGCAAATTGAATGTAGTTTCTAAACTACTAGGTTCATTTTTTTTTTTTAAACTCTATTTGGTGAAAACTTAAAATTTCGAAATAGAGTGATGCTTAAATTTCAAGGAAAAATAAGAAATGGAATGTCGACCACCCTAATATACAATAAAATGATAATGTTGCATAATATTTTAGATATAAGTAAGGACTCATGTCATGATGTGATGCATATTTTTATGTTAATTTTTTTCAAGTAAATAATTAATAATGAATTTTTATTACAAATTTTTTAAAATATAAAAGCTAATTAATATTGACCACCTTAATAGTCAAAACTTCATGAAATTCATTTTTTTCTTTTTTGAAATCCTATGGTATAGAAATAAAGTCTTAGCATCATTTGGATTCAAAAAAATCAGTATTACATAGGTTTAGAAAGCCCCTATAGAGTGTTTTCCAAATCCGACCCCTATCAAATCAAGACTTTAGTCATAATTCAAATAGAAAATGAATAATAATTACTTATTAAATTAAAAATAAAGCATAATTTATATTGGTGGAAAGCTGAGAATCTCCTTTAAAAACGCTTTTCGATTCATCAATTTTGGGTTAAAAAAAAGTCGTCAGCCACAAACCCATCACATTGCCACTTTTTGGCCCATCATAATCTTGCACATACCCATACACAAGATTATTTTCTAGATATATTACGCTATGGTTATCATAACTAGTTTGAATTTTTGTACAATCAAAACCACTACCTGTGCATGTAATATTTAACCATATTTCCTCCTTAGAGACATGGATAGTTTTCATATAATCTTCTTCAATGGTGGAGAAAGAAACAACGGGATGCATCTTACCCATCCCAATCATATCATAAACTAAAACATATATATACCCACTAGTGG
This sequence comes from Sequoia sempervirens, assembly GCA_007258455.2. NCBI lineage: Eukaryota > Viridiplantae > Streptophyta > Pinopsida > Cupressales > Cupressaceae > Sequoia > Sequoia sempervirens. The sequence goes on from VDFB02236265.1 coordinate 9,615, forward strand.
ACTTTCAACTATCCAGGTCACCTACCCAATCTATATCTACTAAACCCTATATGTTCAATTTTTATCCTCATTGTTCATACCAAAATAAACTATATTGCAATTTGAGTACCTTGCAAATATATTAAAACCCTCTTTGCATGATTCTAATGCTCTCTACTATGGTTGGTTAGAAACTTTCTCAGTAACCTCACTACTTGGGAAATATTTGACCTAGAGCACACCATTGCATACATCACAATTACTACAATGCTAGCATATGAAACATTAAACATATAATCTAAATCCTCCTCATATTTGAGACATATATCTAAAGTAAGCTTATTTTTAATTTGTAAAGTAATTCTATCTATCTTGTAGTTTTGTATAGGAAATATATGCAGAATAGTGTTCACATACTTACTTTGTGGCAACCAAAGATTTTGATTTCCTTGATCCATTTTGATTTATATTCTCAATATGAACCTATGTACCCATATATCCTTCATCTCAAATATACCTAGAATTTGATCTTTTAGATCACTAACCATACCCTTGGTGTTATTGAAAAATAACATATCATCCACATACAAGGAAATAATTAGTAACTGATCATCAATATGTCTAATTTAAACATAGTGATCTTCATTTTTCATAAAACCCAATTTCAATATTAAAGAATTATACTTTTGATACAAATTATACATGACTATTTCAAATCATATAAAAACTATTTTAATCTTCAAGCCAAGTGTTCTTTCTCTTTTACCTCAAAACCTTTAGGTTGTTTTATATAAATTATCTCATTTAGATCTCCTTGGAAAAATATATTCTCAAGAGTCACTCGCTCAATTTTAAAATCACAACTAATAGCTATGAATCAAAATAAATAAAATAGAAGATAATTTAGTAACATGAGAGAAAATTTCACCAAAGTGAACTCCCTCTATGTAAAATTAGCTCTTTCCTACTAGTCTAGCCATATAGTTTTCCACTAAAGGCTGTTTGCTTAAGGAAAATTGTAAACCCACTTACATCCAAGTTCCATTTATTCCATTGGGAGAAAATGAACAAGATCATATGTATCATAAGTATTTAAAATCATCGTCTCGTCCTACCTGACTCATTTCTAAAACTCACTATCAGGATGTAGGAATAGCTTAGTTATAGGATCTAAGATTCATCTTTACTACCCTAGCCAAATAATATAAAAAAAAAATGGTTGTCTATACACTTAAACCATATTTCATTGTCTTGTAGATATCCTCCAAGGGTAGAAAGAATTATTCTTATTTTTTATTCTACATGCTCCAGCTTATATAATCCTAGAGGTCTTCTTCTTTACTCTTCTAATTCAATCCTCTTCTTATTTTCCATCCTCAAAATTATCATTCTATTAATATTGATGTGATTATTCTTGTTTAAATTAAAATGCACTATCATTTTCATTTCTCTTCTCTTGGATATACAAGATAAAAATAGCTCTAAATTCCCTAAAAATCACATCTCTAGAATAGAAAAATTTGTTTGTTAGAGAATTCCAAAGTTTATAACTATTAATATTCTTAGCAATGAAGATGTATTTTTGTATCATTGGATTCAAACTAGAACACTTTTATTTAGGCACATGAAAAAATCCTCACAACCAAAAACCATTAAATATGAAATAAAAGGTTTCTTACCTATCCACACTTCATAAGGTATCAAAAAAGAATCCTTACAAGGAGATATATTTATCAAGTAGCACGTGGTACTGAAAAGTTCTTCCCAAAATATTTTTCCAGCCATGTATCACTCAACATACTTTTGGATCTTTCCATAGTTGTTTGATTTATCCTTTCTACAAAACAATTCATTTTGGTGTATATAAAGTTTTATTTTCTTATGATAACTACATTCTTACAAAAATTATCATTTTACTTAAAGAATGGCTTGAATTTGGATTCAAATGTATGGTTCTTGATATGGGATTGCTTAGGAGTGGAAATTTAGCTACATGTCTAAGTGTGTTGTTCTTGAGGAGGTTTTCCTCCATTATTCATAAATTTGAAAAGAGGTATTTATTTATTTAATTAATTAAAAGTAAAATCCTTTCCTTTTATCATGCCCACTTTAGGTGGTTATATATGGCCTCTTTCATAGCTTTAGGATGTTATTTAATTTTTGAAAATATCCATTTTGAGACATGATGATGGATTTTTTTTTTCCAAATTTTATAGAAAATGTGAATTTTATGTCAAATTTTATTTGTTGTACGTATTTGCAACCAAACCATATTTTTAGAAAATTTAAATTTTAAATTTAAACTTTGCAGATTTTTTCAATAGGGGATTTGGGGATTTTTATGGTTTCAATGTGAAGAATAATTTTAGAAAATTTAGATTTTTTATTGATTAGGATGAATTTTAATGTAGGATAAGAAGTCTCCTTTTTCAGAATTTTTTTTTTGATATTTTTTATTTTATTCCCCAAAAAAATGCATGGAAATTGATACCATGCTCAAATTATTGATTGACATGATGAACCTATGATTTGAGGTGTAGGGTGTAGGAAACGATTGGTTCTTAACATCAATTGGTGAACAAAGGGGTTTGAGGATATGATAGGTTAATAATTTCCTTATTAAGTAATAACTAATAACATTTGGTAAATTAAAAAACCAAGATAATGATGCATATGGCATACCCAAAGTGCTCATATAGGCCCGATATGAGTATAAGGCATGTCCACTCTCGGAGTGTTGGTACTTGCTATTTTTGTTCTTTTCATGGGTGTGTTGATTCATACCCAAATCCACTTAACCATATTTTCCAACTTTGCAATAATAATCCTTTCTTAGATCCTATGGGTTCCTCATCCTTTATCTCATTGGAGTTCGTGTTCAACAAGAGACTTGTCTTTGGCCATGTCATGATTGGAAGTGACTTGATCATATCTATTCATATCTATGCTATATTTATATGTATGTGCCATAGAAAAAAGGACCCTTTTCTTGACATGAGATTAATGGACTTAATCAGGCCTTGATTCAAGTGTTGAGGTATTTCATGCATCCACACTGGATCTTGGACCCTGCCACACTGAATAAAATGTGTTTAACGATGTCTTATAAAGGTTTTGTGGAGTCTTGTAAAGGACTTCCATGCTTTTCTAGACTTAATAAAATTATTCCTCCCTAATTCAACATTATAAAATGTATCTAATAACATTATTACATCAATCTAGAAGGTTCTTAATGTAAATTTAACTCTAAACTCATGGTGTAGTGTGATTTACACATTCACATTGGTTTTTGTGCCCTTCTATGCTATGTGGACCTAATTTTAGCGTTGTAAAGTGTATTTAATCTTACTTTCACATTGATTTATGTGTCCCAAGCCCTATTCAACATTCACATCATCAGTAATAGGTCTTAACTGACCCATATTGTGCATCTCAAGGCTTTAATTGATCAAACACCTGATAAGATGGCAATTTAAACCTTATTTCCTAATTCCTTGGCTTCTTAGGTGTCAGAATGGCCCTGTGGGACCCTTTCACCATGCATGGTGAATTAGTCCCATCCAGGTGGGACCCATTCACCATGTGTGGAAAATAAGTCCTATCTGGCCCCCATTTTGACCTTTAAGCAGGAAAAAGTGAAATTTAAATTTTATTTTCACTACATGTTAGCCTGTGATGAGGTTTTACTAGATACTAAGGAAAAATTGTCTATAAATAAGTTTTTTTATCCTCATTTTACATCTAACAATTCATTCTTACATCCATCATCACTAATTCATCTCCTATCTTCTTATCCAAGTCTTCAAGTTAGTTTTCTAAAGCATTCAAGGGATGAATCTTCATGTTATGTTGCATAATTTCAAGATCAAATAATCATCATAATGTAATCATCTCAATTTTTGCATGTTTCATTACATCTTTTCATCATTTTGGTTTAACTACCTAAACGAAGTCTGACCAAGGAAAACCCCCATGCCCTAACATTCAACATATATCTTCCTTGTCTTGTTTGTTTGCAGATTTAGGAATCTTGGAAGTTTGGAAATCATTGAAGCTTAAATTTAAAATTCTTTCAAGTCATCTCTTCATCATTCAAGTCAAATCATCAATAAAAAGTCATTTTCAGGCTATGATCTGGTAGTTTCAGAAGTAGAGACCTGTAGGAGACAAAAGTGTAGATCTAACTCCACAGAATCAATTCTTGATTTTGTAGATTCCTATAGGTGGAATAATTCACCACCCATGGTGAATGAGTCCCCTCTATAAGCCTAAAAATTGGTTTTCTAATATTTTAGCTCCCAGCAGTCAGAAATAGGTTTCTGGAAGATTTTACTAGAAGCAGGACTAATTTTCCATGCATGGCAAATCAGTCCTAGTGGCCATTAATAGAGGTTTCTAAGACATTCCATAATCTTCCAGTGACATCAATCTACCTCTAGGTGCACTCTATTCAATCTCATTAGCTTTTGTTTCCATTTGCTCAAGTTTCTAGTTCATTCTTGTATAACACAATGTGTTTTCAAACAAGTCTTATTATTTAGGTTTTGCATAGTTAATCAACAAACTCCATAGCTTAATTGCACTTATATAATTCTATTTACATCATAGAACATCACACACATCCTATTTTGAGTGTTACATAAGCATTTTTGGACCCTATCTCTCTCCTTTTAGGTGAAAAACCTTATAAGTGCAAGAGTAGCATTCAGGTCCCAAAAATCTATGTTTCATTTTGGTGAACTTGCCTTTTGAATACTTCCCTTTTCTGATTTGGAGTCCTTCATCATCATAGATCTAGTTTGCATTAGGATTTGCATGATTCATTTGCATGCTAGGTATTAAATTTTGCATGTGTAAAAGTGCATAATAGGTTGCATTATTACATCTTTAATTATTAAATAGTTTTAAAATTCTGCATTTTCATTTAGACATATATCATAGCATTCTAAAAAACATAAACATCAGTCACAATGTTTTGAAAATCTTGAAAAAATTCTATACTGGAATTCATTCGCCACCCTGGGCGAATTAATCCCTTCTGACCCTTGAAACAACATGTTATAGAATTCAGAACATTATTTTTGGGCTTGTGTTTGGTGCCATTTCATACCTATAATAGTTAGTTGCACTTATGTAGCATGCATTTCATAAAATATAGCTTTAATTAGCTCATTTCATGCATGGTTTAATTGTCACATTTGCAATTCTCACATTGTTACATGTCATAATCCATCAATTATCATCTAAAAATTGCATTTCATTTCAGACTTTTGCATTGTATTTTGAGTTAGCATAGCTTGTTCTTTCACAATGTTCATTTAAATCTTCTCCAAATTCACAAAGAAAAATTTAGTTCATAACCATGCACAAGAAAAGGAACATATTAACGCTTGTATTGAACTTACACCCTTTTCCATCTTTCCTATTTGTGTGGATGATGTGATAGAAGTGCATACAAACATAGATAACAATGATGATCATAATTTTCCTTCCCTTGATACCTCTCCTTTTAGTGATGAAGGTATCTTGACGAAATAAGGTACACTCATTGAGCATCATGAAGATCTTGTTTGTCCTTCTCCTCATTCCCCTTGGGAAGATAGAATAACAACACATGATGATCCTTCCCCTACCTCTCCTATTTTAGAGGATATTAGGGAACAAAGCCATATAGTGATAAACGATCATGATAATCACATTTTTCCTTCTCCTAGTATCTCTCCTAGTTGTGATGCAAATACTTTGTTAGAAAACATAACTAATGAGAATCATGAGAATCTTAGTTGTCCCCTTTCACCGACAGAAAACTTTATTGAGGGACTCAATTCAACCCTTGATCCTCCTCATACTTGTGATGAAGCTACTTTACAAATCTCACCCTTAGATGAACATATTCCAAGCTCTCCTGGTAGACACTATGAAATGAGAGAACGTGACCTTAGAAACAACCAACAATTAAATATAATCTTTGTCTAATCTCCCCATTATCCAAAATCAGACACATTCACCCATTAATACCTACCTTAATGGCAATGAAGTTATTTTGGATGAACGAAACCTTAATTTTCATGAACATGTGGTTTGTTTTTCTCCTAGGAACTCTCCTTCTAGGGAGGATATTATGATCCAAGACAAAGATAATGAAGAATCTCACTTGTTGAAGGATGTTAACAATATTCAACCTCACTACACCCTTTATCCACCTTCCAATAAACCTCACTACATAATTTTCCCACCTTCACACAAACAACACACTCAACATAACCCTAAACTTATCCTTTACCCACCCTCACATCCCCTTCATCCCTCTAATCGACCCCGACACACCCTCTATCCCCCTAGCACCAATGTATTGCAGCAATCTAGTAGTGATACTATTTCTCATATATATAACACTCGAAATAATCTGCAACCGCCACAACCAATTCCATCATCATTACCTTTACCTAATCCACCTAGTGCTCATCGGTATATCCCACAAACAAAGGAGTATGATCTTATCTAACAATTAAAGAATATTCCTACAAATATTTCCCTTTGGGATTTACTTCAGACCTCACCAACTTACAACAATATTCTTCAAACCACCTTACAACAAATTGCATTTCCTACTGGTACAACTTTGAATGATGTGGCAACTTTAACCCATCCAATGAATAAAACCAATCTTGACATTACTTTCCATCAACACGAGCTCCCTCCTTTAGAGTTGCACAAACAAAGTGATGCTTTCATGATCATTGCTCAATATAAACAGACAAGCATAAAGAGAACTCTTATCGACAATGGTTTTTCTCTTAATGTGTGTGGTGTGAGTCTCCTAGATTGATTAAAAGTTGATAGGTCAAAAATAATACCTGATTCCACCCCTATTCGAGGATTTGATAATTCAACAAAGCAACCGCTCAGTGTAATCACTTTACCTATTACGGTTGGGGTGGTTACTTTGCAAACTCCGATTCATGTCATGCCTTATGATCTCTCATACAATCTTGTTTTAAATGAGACCATGGATTCATGAGATGAATGTGATGCCTTCAACCCTTCATTGTATAATGAAATATGTCTATAACAATAAAATTTATCAAGTTGAAGCGAGATCCACGAGGCACAGAGATTGCTTGAACCTTGAAAAGAGCCTACAAGTCCTCTCACAACGTGATTCAACATCCAACAGGTATCTTGAAATTGAGCTGATGATGAGTAATTTCCATCCTAAATTATTTGGTGATGATTGGGGATCTTTAAGTCCACACCCTTAGTTATGGGGCATTATATATTCACACACAAGAAAGATGAGAAACAAGAACAATCAACCCTCATATCAACACAAAATTCAGATAACCTTTCAAAAGCATCCACCTCAATCACTTTAGACAATGCAACAAACTCCACAACAACGCTTGACAAACACAAAAACCAACAACCACCTGATTGCAAAGCACTAAAATAGCTTTATGGAAAAGGGTATGACCTCATGAAACAACTTGGGTATAGTGGAAAAGGATGTGGTGCTTGAGAACAAGGTATCCACAATCCTATAGAGCCAAACACACAACAAACAACTCATGGTCTTGGTTATTCTCCTTCACTCAACATCAATACTGTTACACAAAACTCTTCCAAGCCTCTATATTATTCACATAAATAACCTTAGTTGCTGCTCCTTGCCATGTAATAGTTGAAGGATACTCACATTATCACTATTGCATGTCTTGCATACAATGCAAGGGGTAGCATACCATCATCCACTTTAGGCTCACCTGGGGGCAAAGGGTTAGACAACCTTATCCCTTGTATGTCACTTGTTGTTGTCTCTTTCGACTACTCATTAAGTTTTCATGAACATATAAGAACAAGCTTGAGATGTGAAAGACATGTCTTAATATTGACTCACATGTGACATATTCCCTTTCTTTTAATGACGAAGCTTATCGAAAACATATGACTTGGCATACGGTTTTCCAGATAAGCTCTCATGTTCCTCTCTTCTACTTTAAAGTAATTGCTCATAGAATAATGTATAGCAACTCCTTTAAAGTGGGGGGCATACAATACCATAATTCATTTTCATTTCTTTGTTCTTGGCATAGCCTTGTTGTTTATATGATGTGTTGTTACTTTGTAGATGACATTGGGTGTGATGTCCTTCATAAGTGTGATCTTTCTAAGCATATTACATTCCTCTTGGTGGCCTGATGTGACGCACTACATCCCCTAAATTGTGAATATTCTATTATTTGATTGGTCCTCTCTTGGAAAAATTAGACACAATGTTCCCTAAGTGACTGACCTTGCATAAACTGAAAAAAACTGTTTTGAACATCTTTTTCCATTTTACGTTTTACATTAAATTTTTGCATGTTACTCTTTTACACTTTTACTTTTTTTATTTTTACATCCTTTTGCCACCTTGCATAATAGAACTTGCATGATTGTGGTACCTTTATTTTTGTTCATGAGCAATTTTCCTTGTGGCGTCTTGTTAATGTTATTAGGCGATATAGCTTTAACATGGTTGAGTGGGAAGCTCACCTAGCAGCATGGCTTTTCCCCATAGCCACCTTTGTGTTTGTGAGTGCATACCAACTAGTGTATGTATCTTACTTTTTGGCCTTTCTCACCCCGCGAACAACTAGTTCTATGGCCCCAGAGTGAGTATACAGTTGGGCCTTCCCACCCCATGGACAACCTGAAGTTTTGTGGCCCCAGAGTGAGTACACATTCTCTTTTTCAAATAATCATCCTAGATCTCTTTTCACAACTAGTTGGATTGATGATCGAAGCTTCATCCAATTCTTCTCAACACTTGTGTGTTCCTTTGTTCTTATGCTTAGTTTTCCATGGGATCTTCGATCTTGGGGACTTGCGCAACCTCCTTGATCTTTGTCATTCTTTGTCATCTGTATCTGTGCATGAAGACCTCTTTTGAATGGCTACTTTAGTGTGAGTTTGAAGCAGGTTCATCCTCTCACTAAAGCAGGGGCTAAATGTGTTGTAGAAAAAAGGACCCTTTTCTTGAAATGAGATTAATAGACTTAATGAGGCCTTGATTCAAGTTTTGTGAGGCATTTCGTGCATCCACATTGGGTCTTGGACCCTTCCACACTGAATAAAATGTGTTTTATGATGTCTTGTAAAGGTGTTGTGGAGTCTTGTAAAGGACTTCCACGCTTTTCTAGACTTAATCAAATTATTCATCCCTAATTCAACATTATAAAATGTGTCTAATAACATTATTACATCAATCTATTATGTTCTTAATGTAAATTTAGCTCTAAACTAGTGTTGTAGTGTGATTTACACATTCACACTAGTTTTTGTGCCTTCTAGGCTATGTGGACCTAATTTAAGTGTTGTAAAGTGTATTTAATCACACTTTCACATTGATTTATGTGTCCCAAGCCCTATTCAACATTCACATCATCACTAATAGGTATTAATTGACCCATATTGTGCATCTTGAGGCTTTAATTGATCAAACACCTAACAAGATGGCAATTTAAACCTTATTTCCTAATTCCTTGGCTTCTTAGGTGTTTGAATGGCCCCTGTGGGACCCATTCGCCATGCATGGTGAATTAGTCCCATCCAGGTGGGACCCATTCACCATGTGTGGCAAATGGGCCCTATCTAGCCCCCATTTTTACCTTTGAGCGATAAAAAGTAAAATTTAAAGTTTATTTTCACTACATGTCAGCCTGTGATGAGGTATTATCGGGTACTAAGGCACAATTTTCTATAAATAAGTGTTTTTATCCTTATTTTACATCTAACAATTCATTCTTACATCCATCATCATTAATTCATCTCCTATCTTCTTATCCAAGTCAAGCAAGTTAAGGTTTCTTCATTAGAAGTCTTCAAGTTAGCTTTCTAAAGAATTCAAGGGGTGAATCTTCATGTTATGTTATAGAATATCAAGATAAAATCATCATGACAAGGTAATAATCTCCATTTTTTTATGTTTCATTACATCTTTTCATCATTTTGGTTTAATTACCTAAATGGGGTTTCACCAAGGCAAACCCCCATGCCCTAACATTCAACATATATCTTCCTTGTATTGTTTGTTTGCAGATTTAGGACTCCTGGAAGCTTAGAAATAATTGAAGATTAAATTTCAAATTCATTCAAGTCATATCTTCATCATTCAAGTCAAATCATCAATAAAAAGTCATTTTCAGGCCCTAAACTGGCAGTTTCAGAAGTGGAGACCTGTAGGAGACAGAAGTGTAGATCTAACTCCACAGAATCAATTCTTGATTTTGTAGATTCTTGTAGGTGGAATAATTCACCACCCATGGAAAATTAGTCCCCTCTGTAAGCTTGAAAAGTGGTTTTTCTCATATTTTAGCTCCCGACAGTCAGAAATAGGATTTTGGAAGATTTTACCAAAAGCAGGACTAATTCACCATGCATGGCGAATCAATCCCATTGGCCATTAATAGAGGTTTCTGAGACATTCCAAAATCTTCCAGTGACATCAATCTACCTCCAGGTGCACTCTGTACAATCTCATCAGCTTATGTTTCCATTTGCCTAAGTTTCTAGTTCATTCTTGCATAACACAATGTGTTTTCAAACAAGTCTTATTATTTAGGATTTTCATAGTCAATCAACAAACTCCATAGCTTACTTGCGCTTAGATCATTCAATTTACATCATAAAATATCACACACATCCTAATTTGAGTGTTATAGAAGCATTTTTGGACCCTATCTCCTTTTAGGTGAAAACCTTAGAAGTGCAAGAGTAGTCCATGGGGTTCCAAAAATCTATGTTTCAATGTCATTATGGAACTTCTATGCCTTATGATGTGGTTTATTCCTTATGATTGGTGTTGGTGGTGTTATCCCCTTCACAATGTGTATTTATGGTTTGATAATCATTTTCTTGATTTGTTGTACGTTTGAAGTTTATCATTCTTGTTGGACCATTTACATTTCTTTTAATTTTTATTGGCTTGTATTCCTTGATTTTTATCTCATTTTATTCTATTTTTATTTATTGATTGACATGTTTTTGATCCATGTTGCTTATTTTGCATGAATAATTTTCTTGTGCCCAAGTGACTGTCTCATAGCACAATGGGGTGGGCCTAAGGGTACCACATAGGTGGGTGGAATGGATACCACCATTCAGTATTATATTTATTAGATGTTTCATTTGGAGAATCTTTTCCCTACATGTAAGTGGAAGTTCTATCCTTGTATTTAGTTTTCTCATTTTTATAATATGATAAAAAATGTATAATTTAGGACCTTGCATCCTCTTTATAAATTTTAATATTCAATTATGAAATATACTATTGAATAAATTGTAAAACTCCCACATAAGTGGTGAGGCTACATCTTCATATGTATTCTTTCTCAATGTTGGTGTCAAATTCTTATGTTATTTCATATATAATTTATCATTATAGTTATGTTGGTAAAATAAGCATAGAGAAAATTTATATTTTGAGGTTAAAATGAATCTCTTGTGTTAGAAATTTTTTAATTTGATGATTGAAATATCTAGTCTCTTATGCTCCTCAGTGTGTTGGACCTTGAGAACCACTATTGTTGATGGGTTTTTTGGGGTTATTTGAGTGGAATTGGAAAGGTTAGGAGGTGTAGGATACTTTATCCTTCACCACTTATGTTTTTGGTCTTGTGTTGGAGTCCTTGGAGGTGTCCTCAATCCTTGGGAGTTATATCCTTTGTTGGCTAGTGTGAGGTGAGATTGAGTGTTGAAGACCTCTTCAATTCCTCGATCATTTTCATCATTTCATGTTTCATTTTTTGTCATGGTCCTTTCATTATAGTTATTGCATTTTGTGCATGTCCTAGGGACAAGAAATAATCTTTGGTTTTCTCACTCATTAAGACACTATCACTAGAGTAAGGACTAAAGCACCTATTTGGGAATTTGGTACCAAAATAGGACATGAGTGCTATTATAGAACTCCAATTCTAGACCTAGATATTTTTTTGCTTATTTTGGTGTCCTTAGGTGCTAGGGTTTTATCATGGTGCTAGTGTTCTTTTGTGCCTTATTTCTATCATTTTTTTTTCTATTTTTTTAATCTTTTGACTATTTTTTGGGGAAACTTGGTGTGCACAAGTTATTCCCCTTGGCCTAGAGATTCTTCCCATGTTTTTGCTTTATTTAGAAATTCCATATCTTATTTTTTATGACACCTATTTATTTTGGGAAGTGTGTCATCTCCTAGAAGTAACTGGTCATCATTCCAATTAGTGGAAGGCTTGTACCTCCTAATAGGGAAACCTATTGTGAGGGCTTGTCCTCTTTTTTATTTATTGTTAAGTTGGTTCTTGAGTGAATTGGAGGTGGTTTTTACCATCATCCTACTCCTTGTTATAAAACTTGATAGTTAAGTCATCTAGTTAAGGGGTTTAGCTCCTTGTCGTACCACTATTTGTGTTGGTTAGGTGGTGTTTGCTTCATTTTAAGAATTTTTTACTATGAATTTGAGGTTGATGATTCCCTCATCCTTTCCTTTTGTTAGGTTGTGATATAACATGATTGTAGCTTATTACCCAATCTTCATTTGAGTGTTTTTCCCCTCTCATAGCTTCATTATGGTAGCTTCATATTATGATTGATAATTCTACTACTGGTGCCACCTTTGGGAATTAATATCAAGAATTTGTTCATGTGGTTAGTATCTATGTTTTATTTTACTTCTCATGAAACTTATTTGCATGATGTTTTATAAGTATTACATGTTGTTGTTGTATCTTAGTGGTTGTGGTTTTTTTTAAAGAAAAAATATTTGATTAGCTAATGTACCAAGAATGTGGCTTTGGTCATTATATCTGGTATAAAATCCCCTATTGTAGAAGTATGATCTCTAGTTCATTTACTTTCCCATGTCGTTCTTTGTTTTGGGGACATTTTTTATCAAATTATTTTGGCCTTAAGTCATTTTTTTGATTTCATGATTCTTTTCCTTAGTGTGGATTTTTAGAGGGTTTGAGGTGGGAAAACCCATGCAATGTGTTTGTGGAGAAAGGGTTCCTCCTAGGCATTATGGAACTTAATAAGGAAAGAAATGTAACTATGGTTGAGAGTCTCCTGAGGTGGGCCTTCATGTGTTGTGTCTATTGTAAAAAAGTCTTTAATTTCCCAGTTTGTCTCCTAGCACGTGATATGGTTTAGAATTTCTTGTGTGTGAGTGTTAGTTAGACCCTTGAGTTTACCAAGAATTTTCTTGTGTGTGATTTCCTTCTTGATGTTCTAAATATTTCTTTATGTGAATGAAAGTGACCCTTATGTGGTACTTTTTGAGCTTCTATATCCACATGGATGACGTGACTATAAAAAACTTCTTGATTTAAAAGTAATATTAATGTTTTGGGTCATGATTGAGCATTGTTAACTCTATTATGTGACTAATGCATTCAAATTTGAATGATGTAATGTATGTTCATATGCCTAATATGTGGAAAAGGTGTTGATGTCATAATTTTTTCTTGAAGTGTACTATGCATTTATTTTTGTGTGAGTTCATGTCATATATGTGAGATGGTTATGCTAGTGCACGAAATGAAAATTTGAATTACATGGTAGTATAGAAATTGTCAATGAATTATGTCCTTGAATTGTATTTGTTTCCTAGTATTCTTGTGGTAACCTAGATGGTTAACTACATTGTAGAATGTTTATAATCTAGAGTGAAAAAGGGTCATATTCATGTGGTGATGGTGAAAATTCTTGGTGAAATAGATAATGCAGTTTTAATTCCTACTATTAGCCTATTTTTTCCTTTGGCTAAAAATGACCTTCATTAGATTTCTAATGATTATTCAAATTTTCCTAGTCTTGATTCAAACTGGTTTGCATAAGTCTCCAAATTTTTAAAACCTTGTTAATTATTTTTTCATGTAGCATGAGCTTTGAGTCATATTTATTGATTTAAAAAATGTCAAGTTTTCCAAAAACAATATGTAATTTTTTTGAAGGAATCTTACCACTTGTTAAGGTTTTATGATACCTTGACCTTTTGAATTCCATGTACATATATTTGGAGGGAATCCCTTGTAGTAAAAAGTTTTGAGTTTTTTTACTAAGTTGACTTATTTAAGGTTTCAGTTGTGTTGGTTTGGTTCACCCCAAGAGCTTCTTCAGACTACTATGGTGACCATAATAGTTATGAGGCATCATGGAGAGATAAAAAATCTTGGAAATTATTCTAGGAGTCCTAAAGATCATCAAATTTCAACCATGCAAGAGCATGCAAAGGTAGATACATGAGTCTCATTTTTTAAGGAGTAATGTTTATCACTCTAGTGTTCCCCTTATATCATCATTGTTATATAAGAGAATGTCATATAGAATGTGTTTACATGATCATCTGACTTGGTACCTTCTAGATAAGTTCAAAGGAGGGTTTCATGAGTTTTACATAGTAGAAGGAAACAAGAGTTCCCTATGATAGTCATGATTCATGAAAGCTCTCATCATAGTTTACGTAAAGAGAAATTTTTTTTGTGATTTTTATAATGTTTTGAATGCTCATCATTTATTAGTAGAACCTTGTAGGAATAATGAAACCCTCATCATAGAAGGTTTTCCTCTTTCAAATTATTATAGAATATGAAAGTTATGAAGTTTATTAAGATAATGTAGGTTTCTTGTGTAAGGATGTGAAAGTCCTCAAAGTTCTATGAATTGAATAATAGAGATACAAAGTTGTAAAGAGGATTTTATGTATATTTTTTCCAAAGGTTCCACCAGATTGTGTGTAAGAGCTTATAGAAATATATGTCATGATATAAGACATAGGATGAATTGAACTTCACATATGTTGAGTGCATTTTCTGCAAATTCCATAAACTTTCTCACAAGACCCACATATTAAGGACTTAGACTCTAGACCTATCAAGACAAGGTTTGAAGAGGTGAGAGAATTTTAATATAGTTTAGAAGTTGAGTAATACAAATGAATTATTTTT
>VDFB02236269.1:0-10605 GCA_007258455.2 Sequoia sempervirens
ACCCATGTAGGCTATGCGATGACACTCTCCACTAGATGCCCTTATGCCTTGTTTTCTTTGATGCCTCTAGAAGTGTATTATGATTGTCTCTTTGGTTTACTTGGCATGTGGTTAATGGTTATTTCCTTGGTTTATTTATGATGTTTTTTATGGTTTAAGTTATTGTGATTGAGTCTTTGTTGTTGTCGTTTATGATCTATGTATTCTCGATGTTGTTATTGGAGTATTGTACTATGGTATTCTTTATTGGAGTTGTCTTATGGCATTGATGGTCGTGATTACTTCCTTGTCACCTCTAAGCATGGGGGGTGGGTTATTTATAACCCACATGGTCGGGTGGAACGTGCTCCGCACCCGTTGGGTTCCCCATCAACGTTCGTCCTCATAGCATTCTTCAAATGGAGCTTGTACCAGTTATTTATCTTGTATTTTAGTTATGATTTGTACTATGTATTTATCCCACATGTAAGGGAGATTTCATTGTATTTCATTTATGGAGAACATGTAATGTATTAAACGATGATTTATTATTATGCACCTTTGTAACCATTCATTTTATGAGATTTATTATGATTGTACCACGTGATGTAATTATACTCATGCTTATGGATATATGTATGTTATCTTTTGAAAATGGATATTGTAATGGTTATGATGGATGTTAGATTAGTTAAGTTTTTAGCCATATGTGTAACCTTTCATTATGAGTTTGTTTATGCGATGTGACCTCGCATGCCCCACAGGACTTGACGTTATGATGTTATGATGTTAATGTGCAATGTGAATATGTTTTAATGTTTCGTTATATGTTTACTATGTATTTTTTTTTTTAAAATGTGTGCAATGTTTTTTGAACTAGTGCTTCAAAGGAGTTGATATTCATCACCCCTTTTTTTATCTACTCTTACTTTATTACTTTGGCTACTTTATCAGCCCTATTCATTTGATTAAGTTTAGTCGGCCTAGGTTATTCAATTGTTTCTGACATTTACTACACTTTATTGACCATACAAACACTAGCATGCAAAGAGATTCCAATGCTTTGTGCTGTCACCCAAGACCGATGTTGTTTTCCTCCAAACAAAAGAGAGTTGTTTGAGGTGCAATTGGACTCCATAAACCAGCCTTTTTCCAGCCCCAATTAGATTTTCAACATGTAAAGACATGTCACATATTCCAAACTATGGCTCATAAATAAATAAATGTGTATATGCCCCTGCAATCAATCAATTGATATTCAACGTTCCTAGGGGTACAATCCTTGTTTATGTTTTACTTGTTATGCATGTTTTTCTTATTGCTTGTGTGTTATCATTTTTTGTTTCTTTTCATGCTATTTTCACCATATTTCTACAAAGGGAATCATGTTTTTCCATATCATAGTGTTATAGGGAATATGTTTGCATTTTACCTTTTGATTATGTAGTTGGTATGTTCTCATCCTAATTCCTTATGCCTTGGTGCATAAGGCCAATTACAATATCAAATAAAAATTTCTTATATCATTTAAACATGATTTTTTATCCATCCTATTCATCTCCCCAAATCCCATCCATCCTTATCTAGTATTTCTTTCCATCCTTCATCCTCTATCCCTTCGATCTATATTTGAGAGCATGTTTTTGGTATTTGAACTTTCTTGTCCTCTCGAGGGGGCATACCAAAATCATTCCTCATTATCCTTCATCACCATTCCAATGACTAGGGAATCATAAAACTAATCATCATCGCTTACCATCCATTATCATAGCCATGCATTAGTCAATGCATCTTGGCCCTTGATTTCACTCTTGAGAACTCTATAAATGAGAGGCCTCTCATTACATTTGATAATACACTCTTAAGATTGTCTTGCGTTTATATCCTTATGTTATCCATTTAATCTCTCATCGTCTCAATCCCACCATCCTACAATTGGTTTCCTAAGAAGCCATATTATATGCATCAATATATCAAAAGGAGCACACCAAGAGAGTATTGGGTGAAAATATTCTTCTAGCTCAATCCAAGGAGAAAGAAGAGAAATAAGGTAAAATATTTTATTTGCATGCATTTGAATTCTTTATTTACCCTTGCTCATTTTCTTATTTTTAGGATACATAGATTCAAATTGGACCAGTGATACTCAAAATTGCAATTACACTTCAAGTTACAATTTCTCACTAGGTTCTAGTCCTATCAGTTGGTCTAGTGAAAAGAAAAATGCTATTGCTTCATCATCCATAGAGGCAAAGTACATGGGAGCTATTAATGAAACTACTAAGGCCCTTTGGCTTTAGGTAGTTTTCATTGAGTTTGACATTCCATTTAGGAAGCCTATAGTCATCTATTGTGACAATCATATCACCATCCAAATATGCAAGAATTTGGTTCAACACCAATAGAAAAAACACATATAGATTCACATGCATTATATTTAGGAGCTTATCCATGGCTAGATTATCAACTTATTCCTTCTTAAATCTTCAAAGTAGGTTGTTGATATTTTCACCAAATACTATATGAAGAGCAAGCTCATTCATCTATAAGCTCTTCTTGAGGTGTGGTCTACTTCAGTAGTAGCATCGTCTTTGAGAGGGCTTTCTAGACCTCTTCACTTTCTTTTCTCTCTTTTTGGGGGAGCTTGTTCCCACTAGGTTTTCTCCCTTTCTCCACATTATGAGAGATTGCATTGTATTGAGGTGCCTCATCAAGCCTAGTTGTCAGGACCCAATTTCTTTGTGTCACCTAAGCTATGCTTAAGGGATGATGTTAGTGTATATAAATTTTCATGTATTTTACACATGGATATTTACACATGGCATTAAGACTACTTAAGTTTCCTAGCTAGTGAGAGTTAGTTTGCAACCTCTTGCGAGTCTTTAGGGAGTTAACTCAGGCCACCTCTTGTGATTCTTGAGGGAGTTAACTTGCCACCTATTTCAATTAGTGGGAGTCGAATACCCAATTAGCTCCACTATTCAAGGTGGTGATTTCTCCCACCTATCCTATTTGTACATCTCGTTCATGGTTAATCTACATGTTGATTTATCCAATTTTGTCTATTCCTTGTTTGCATTTTGTATTCACAAGGAGGACTGCATGACTGTTTGGCATTTATGGCTCGATTCAATACTAGCATTTTGTCTAGAGATATTGGGTAATTTTACATAATTTTTTTTAATAATTGCAATTAAATTCTCTCATATATTTTCTCTACTAAATACCATATTAATTAAATGTAATATTAATATTATTTAATTAGAAATTTCAAATTAACATTATTTACTTCACTAAATTAATTTTATTTTAATGAATTTTAACCAACTTTTAATAAATGGATTATTTGATATGTCATTTCACAATTATTGTGGACTACAAAACATTAAGTCTCACAAAATTGAAAGATACTTTTATTTATGTTAAAATCTTGCAAAGGATTTTTGTAGAATACTTGTAGAAGAAAGTATAATGTTAGGAAACAAATCCAAAGAAAAAATCATATATTCACTACAAAAATCTCAGTATTTATCATTACAATCCTCAAGGCTAAACTGGACATCAAGTTGTTGGAAAACATAAAAGATGGTTGTACGTTCAATTCCCTAGATTTATCCCACATGAGGTGAAGGCAGTTCATATGAATGAAGATTAAAAAAATAAAAAAATTATCATTATATATACAACCAACTATAAAATCAAGTGCACATTTGTTCATGGTTAATCTACACGCTGACTTATCCAATTTTGTGGGTTTTTTGCTTGTATTTTGTATTTTTAATCTCGAAGGGAGGAGCATGTGGTTGCTTGATATTCATGGCTCGATTCATATTGCATTCTATCCAAAGATCTTGGTGAATTCTATATATACATTTCCAGTAATTGCAATTAAATTCTCTCCCATAAATTTTCTCTACAACATAAATACCATATTAATTAAATGTAATATTAATATATTTATTTAATTAAAATTTGTCTGAACATTATTTATTTGATTAATTTATTTTATTTTTATGAATTTTAACCAACTTTTAATAAGTGGATCATTTGAGACATCATTTCACAAATATTGTGGACTACAAAACATAAATTCTCCCACAAAATTGAAAGACATTTTAATTTAGGTTAAAATTTTCCAAAGATTTTTGTAGAACACTTGTAGAAAAAAGAGTTAGAGCGTGAAGTTCCCAAATAGTAATAGAATTGTTATGTTTTAATTAGTTGTGTTTGATAAATTTTAGCAATGTCACAAATGATAAGTACCTACTTGGTGGAAGGTGCATCTAATTGGTGAAAAAGCCTGTGATAGAATTAGACCTGACAACAAAGCATATAGCACTTTACAATCTTGATTTTAGGATTCAAATAACTAATGGACATAGAACATAAGTAAGTACAAACCAAGCAACAATATAGCCCCATGCTCAACATAGAAACACAAACATGAATATCTTAGATATTCAACAAATAAATTTCAGTGGAGGAGAGGAGCAAGGGCAGAGAGAGCTAGAGTTCCAAACAAGGACCCTCAACTCTAGTTCCAACTTAACACACAAGCCAATTGGAAAACAATTTTGAGTTGTGTCAAGTCAAAGCTCACCAAGATCCACAATGTTGCTACTATCCCATTGTATGCTAAATTATATCGTGATCTAATTTATGGACTAAAAAATCAAATAACCAAAGCCCACTAGGGTAAAGTAGTTACAAATATTTTATCACATCGCATTAAATACATGTCCCTTAAAAGACACTAAAGATATAAAAGTTACTAAGTACAACATCTATAAGTTCTTAGGCCAATTACCCTGAGTTGGAGTTGTAAGGCTTATCATGTCCATTAGATCTCAGTATCTTTATTATTTAATTTGTACCAAGCAGATTTTTTGGGTTGAGGCATTCCATTCTTAGTAATATTAGGACAAGTGTGTTGTACATCTTGCAAGTCTTAGTTATAATGTTGGAATATTATTGTAATGTTGGCACACTAGTTAAACATGAGAACATTCTAATGTTGTTTGCATCCCCTTCAGAACCCAAAAAATATTGAATTTAAGAGTATTGAAAAGGATGAGTCCATCTTGGAGAAGCTAGAGTGAATGTTGAGCTTCTCCTACAAAGTTTGATGTTTGGATTTGCAAGATAAGTACAATTCATGTGTAACTCTTGTTTGCATGTTGAGCAATGAACATGTGTCAATTGGACCCATCAATGGTTTTGAATACCACTTGGTAGTTTTCCTAGAGCCAAAATTCTATGAATAAAATGCTAGGGTGAATAATCTTATATATACAGGCTTGGAGAATGTTTAGGTGTTGATTACTTTCTCCAAGGGTAAAGAGTTTGCTACAACATCATATTGTTGAGTCTTCTCCTTACATTTGATATCTATTTTGTACAACATATGGATATGTATGGAATGTTTGTTATTTTTTTTTCTTGAAGTACATTTTGGGATAGTGGGTGTAAATGTTTTGAATAGTTTTAAAATTGTTACAATATTCAACATGGTAAACAATATTCTATTACTTCTAAAGTAAATTAAATATTTATCTTTTGCAATGTTAAAGTACATTTTTTCCAAAGAAAAGTATTTAGTAATATATAGATATCTTAGATAAATCTATGTTAAAGTATGGAAACAATAAATATAGTAAAAAAATAGATCATACATTTTATTTGTATTTTATTATTTTAAATAAAAACAAATTATTTATTTACTTTAAATTTTATATAGGTATCTTACATATCTTAAATATTTGTCTAAAAAGACATAAATAGATTATACTATTTATTTATTTTTAAATGAAGATAAATTGTTTATTTATTTTATATTTAGTATATATTTATCTAAAATACATCAATATATCAATTTGGAGGTGCTTATATTAATTAGATCATTATTTCTACTTTTATAAATCAAATAAATATTAAATATTAATATCTATGTATAGACACGTCAATAAATGGGAAAATAACATATAATTATTTATTCACTTAATAGTAAACTATTTTTTAACTTTATAAAAATATGGATATAAATTTGGCTTTTAATAAAGATAGGTAGATGTATTTAATGAAAATTAATTATTAATATTTATAGACTAGTATACCTATATGGAAGCAATAAATATAGTAAAAAAATAAATCATACATTTTATTTGTATTTTATTATTTTAAATAAAAACAAATTATTTATTTACTTTAAATTTTATATAGATATTTTACATATCTTAAATATCTATCTAAGAAGACATAAATAGATTATACTATTTATTTATTTTTAAATGAAGATAAATTGTTTATTTATTTTATATTTAGTATCTATCTAAAATACATTAATATATCAATTTGGAGGTGCTTATATTAATTAGGTCATTATTTTTACTTTTATAAATGAAATAAATATTAAATATTAATATCTGTGTATAGACAAAATAACATAATTATTTATTCCTTAATAGTAAAGCTAATTTTTTACTTTATAAAAATATGGGATATAAATTTTGCTTTTAATAGCCTAAGATAGGTAGGCGGTATTTAAAATGAAAATTAGTTATTAATATTTATAGACTAGTATACCTATATGGAAGCAATAAATATAGTAAAAAAATAGATCATACATTTTATTTGTATTTGATTATTTTAAATAAAAAAATTATTTATTTACTTTAAATTTTATATAGATATCTTACATATCTTAAATATCTATCTAAAAAGACATAAATAGATTATACTATTTATTTATTTTTCAATGAAGATAAATTGTTTATTTATTTAATATTTAGTATATATCTATCTAAAGTACATCAATATATCAATTTGGAGGTGCTTATATTAATTAGGTCATTATTTCTACATTTATAAATGAAATAAATATTAAATATTAATATCTATGTATAGACAAAATAACATATAATTATTTATTCACTTAATAGTAAACTATTTTTTTACTTATAAAATGGATATATATTTTTCTTTTAATAATGTAAGATAGGTAGATGAATTTAATTAAAATTAGTAAGATAGGTAGATGCATTTAATGAAAATTAGTTATTAATATTTATAGACTAGTAGAAGCAATAAATATAGTAAAAAAATAGATCATACATTTTATTTGTATTTTATTATTTTAAATAAAAATAAATTATTTATTTACTTTAAATTTTATATAGATATCTTACATATCTTAAATATCTATCTAAAAAGACAAATAGATTATACTATTTATTTTTTTAAATGAAGATAAATATTTTATTTATTTTATATTTAGTATATATCTATCTAAAATACATTCTACTTTTATAAATGAAATAAATATTAAAATATTACTATCTATATTTATAGAAAAGTGAATAAGTGGGAGAACAACATATAAATTTTTTTTACTGGTTTTTTATAGGTAAGTGCTATCAAAGGGGATAGCACCCATTTACATTGAGATCATATGGCAAAACATGCCAGAGTGCAGAGTGCATTCAACTACCAGCAGAGTCCAACACGCAGACCCTTCCCTACTACAATAGCAGGTAATGAAAAATCACTGCCAAACACCTTCCCATTACCGTCGCCTGTGCCCAACTGCTCTCATTGAGCCACGAATAACCAGAGTTCACATACCCAATCAACCCTTTGAAGGGTGGAAGGCATTCATTTTTCCATAAACCTCCATCTTTGGTGAGGAACTTCCAGCCGTTTGGTGCCTTGACGTTGCACAAGTGGCCTGCTTTATCTTTACTTATGTCCACTATAATTCTTCATGAGGCTTGCAAATAGGGGATGATTCAGTAATGTTGTCCACCATCCCAACACCAACAGAACTATCCAAAGCCACCTCAAAATCTCTTGCAGGTTTTACATTTTCTTTTTCCGATGAAGAAGAGGGGGCAGCCACGAGGTCGCTTGTTGTGACAGTGTTATTTATGGCCTCCACCGTGAAAGTCTTATGAGGGACCTCAACATAAGGCTCAATTTGAACACTTGAAGAGTTTGTAATTTCTTTTGAAGAGTTCTCTTGAGAAGATTGTGTGGAAGAGGAATCTTGTTGTCCAGGAGAGACAACATAATGCTGAGTGTCTACCCCAACCCACCATGAAGACTTTTTGCTTGTTGTTTGATTGCCATTCTCCTGAAGGTACGCCTTAAGACATTGATGAGTAAAATGAGCAGTAGAGAAGCATCTTCGACATCTGAAGGCGATTTTATCATAGTCTACTGGTTGTCTCCAGCATCTATTGCCCACTTTTAATGATAGCTCCGCAGGGAGCCCAACAAACAAATCCATTTCTACACATAGGCATAAGCAGGTAGAACTCCTATAATGGGTTGTTTCATTGGAAATACAATTATACTTACCCAAACTATTGCCTTATAGCTTTCAAACAATCCAATTCCCAAAATTGAAGGGGAAGGTAGGGTAATCTCACCCAAAGAAGGGCAGATGTAAAGGTTTCAGTGCGGGGATCAAAAGAGGCATACCAAGGCTTCATGCATATGAATTCCTCTTTAAACTTCCAAGGGCCAGCTTTTAGCACTAGATCCATGTCTTCCGTTGACTCAAATTCTAGAATAAAAAATCCTCAAGGACAGGGATAAATATACATTTCTTCTTTCATAACCTCCTACCAGTTTTGTGAGATCCATGTGTGCAAAACACTCAAACTGGGCCAAGAATTGGTCATTCTACAAATTATCGCATGCTTCTGAAGATAATCCTCTCTATCGCCAACACAGTCTTCCAAATCTACCTCAGGGACAAGTGCAAATAAGTGCACAAGAAGCGAGCACACCTTGTTAATGGCTTTTGTTGCATTGGGAGTGATTGACGGGGAGACAAGAGGTTTTCCACCCTTGCAACCATCTTGATCCAAGACTGACACCCCACCACCAACACCCGTCCATAGATCGGGTCTTCGATGCAAGTCGAAGCTCACCCGCGGAGGGTCAAAATGAGGCACACGAGCATGTCAAGTGCCATGCGAAGACACCTTCGATTCACTGATGCAAGAGTTGGTAGAGGAATGGCGACTGGAATACCCGCACGTCTCAACAACGAATCCAAAACCCCACCATCACCCTTTAGGGCATCCCTGAAATTCATTTGGCCAGAAGGCGATTTCAAGCTAGTGTGCCCAGGAGCGCCAAACCTAGTGTGCCCAGGAGTGCCAAACCTAGTTGGCTCGAGAGCACCGGATGCACAATGGAGAGGGAGGTTCCGAGAGTGCAGTAGGAGAGGTGCTCATAGCGTAGAATTTTACCAAATGAAAATCTTTTTATATTTTAATATATGTTGACAACATATAGTTATTTATTCACTTAAGAGTAAACTATTTTTTTACTATATAAAAACATGGACATAAATTTTGATTTTAATCAT
The DNA here is from genome assembly GCA_007258455.2 of Sequoia sempervirens. NCBI lineage: Eukaryota > Viridiplantae > Streptophyta > Pinopsida > Cupressales > Cupressaceae > Sequoia > Sequoia sempervirens. The sequence continues at coordinate 9,356 of VDFB02236269.1, forward strand.
GTAAGATAGGTACATGCATTTAATAAAAATTATGTGTAAAACACCAATTTTATTTAAAGAATAACTTTAATAAACAAGTATATAATTTTTTTTTATTATGGTCATTGTGGGAGAAAATTCCGAAATGGAAGTAATGGGAGCGCATTAATGGCTTATATCGGGTGAAATTTGTCTACCAATTAGATTGAAGAGAATTGAATTTTGAAATATATTTTGTTATATAATTGGCATGTATACATTGATAATAGATATAAAAAATCAAATAGAAAAAATGTTTGAGCTTTCATTGGTTAGAAAGAGAATTATTAATAACTAGTTAAGATCGTACATGCCTATAGTTCCCACAGAACTAAAAATATAATGTTGGAAAACATATCGAAAGAAAAAAAAAACAAAAACAAAAGAAGAATTCATCATTACAGTCATCAAGACTAAACCGGACGTCAAGCTGTTGGGAAACATAAATGATCAATGCATGTTTGATTCCCTGGATTTATCCCACATGGATGAAGGGTAATTCATATGAATGGAGTTAATTTTTTTTTTAAAATTATTACTATCTTACGATTGCACCTTTGATTCCGAGAAATTTGCAACCACATAAAATTATCATTATATTAAGGCAACTCGTATGGTTGCACGTTTGAGTCCCTACATTGACCATTTATTATGATTATCTATCTAAACATTTTTTTCTCAAAATCCTTGAAAGTCCTCTTACAATGTTTTTTATTTTTTGAAAAAAGCATACTTTACAGAAGAACAGTTACAGAGCTGTTATAGAACAGCAAAAACACAATGAATTAGGCTGTTATAAACAGCAACAAAACAGACCCAGCAGCAACAAAATGTTGCACAATTCCAGCTGCTATAGAACAGAAAAAACACAACCATTATAATAGATCTTCGAATGTTACATAGCCCTCTTACAATGTTACACCATTTCCCAGTGAAACAAACATTTTGGAAGCAATCTCTTACATACATGGATAAACATATCTCCCGTAAACAAGCACTAAATTCTGCAGAGTCATAATATAATTTCCAAGATCGGACTACCCATTAATATATAGAAATGTACAGATATTCAGTGAGCAGAGTCAGTAAATATAGCAGGCAACTGAAGGATTGTTCCAGGGGAGGCTACCAACACTTACGTAACCAGCAGACCAAGCTTGGCGTGTCATGTAATCCCTCTGCCTGTAAGTCTCGTGCATGTCTGAAGCGCTCCTCAGCATATAGCCGTAGAG
>VDFB02236277.1:0-20124 GCA_007258455.2 Sequoia sempervirens
CTGTAATAATTATTGGAAAAGTTGTAAATGCCATAGATGAAATAATATGAATAAAATTTTAGTTTCTGCTTTTCTTGAAATGCAATGAAAAAACTACTATAAAGGCATAACACAAGGTTGTGTAACATATTGCCACTCCTGTTTCTAATTTCTTTGGACATGAATGCTTTACACATTTGATTGCAATAGTAACATGTCTACGAAAATGGAACAAGAGAGATCATAAATCAGTAGTTTTAAGTCTGAGTAAGTCTGAGTATATATGTATCTTGATACATATAAGCTCGATTTGGAATTTACGAAAACAACTGTTATCTACGGTGAAAGAGCTAATTAGTGTTCCTATATGCGATATCCATAGAACAAAATAAATTGCTACAAGGCTAGAGTGGCACATCCATAAATGCATGGACGCATGTATACGCAATTGCATACAGGGATACGTAGAAGCTTAGATGAATACATGCATACATGAATATGTGCATATGTGCATATGGACATAGAGGCATATATACATGTAAATATGCATATATGTAGTGAAAGCAACAAATGGATTTCTCTATACAGGAATGTACTTTATACATTAGAATGCGTGATGGAAAAGTGGCTATAAAGTACAATGCATAAAAGTAGTGTCAAAACTTGGTTGCATTAACAACATAAAATGAAAAAAGCCAGAGGAAAATAACTATTTATTGCCTCAAGTAACTTGTTTATGGGTCTGGAGTGTGCAACCATAACAACTTCTACTCAGTCACCATAAACTCTCGAAAACATAACAAACAGAGAGCAAATATTGGAAAAGCTAGAAACGACAGAATGTAAAAGGAAACATTTAAACTATATAGTTTGAATGGCATTATGCATAGAGGGGTAATAGTTATTGAACATATATGTTAGATGTCCATAGAGAACCACTGTCTTCGTAGGTGCAAAAACAAAATTAGATTTTTAGATGTCCATATTCGAGAAGACTTTAACATAGTAACCTATAAAAGTGTCTAAATGTATAATAGCAATAGAGTATTTTAAAACCAAAGATGTCTTTAACATGTCAAAACCAATGAAATGTCTTGGAGCATGGAAAGGCGGAAAAGTTAAAGTCTAAACAATGTAAATCTGTACTCCTGTATTCCTAGTTTCCTGTAAAGCCAAGAAAATGCTACGTATTAGAAACATAGTTTGTATGGATGGTGATTTGAGGTGCTGGTTCACAAGAGAAAAAGTTTACATATGAATGACTTTATTACCTTCTGGTGATGTTTCCTGTCTATTTGTCAATGCAAATGGATTCAACAATGGCATTGTTTTGGTCAAGGCTAAAATGTCCTTCAGCACTGAAGTCCCATAGGATGAATATCACTGCTGACTTGTCCTTGATATAGTCTTCATAGCTGAGCTTTTGCAGTGTGGGAAATAGATGGTGCATGGTGACCTGGTCAATTGAAGACTAAATTGTTTGATTGTCATAAGTTGTTATGGTAGTTTTAAGTTGCAAACAGAATGTATAATTGACTTGTTGGTTGCACTGTTTGCAGTGAGCAGTTTTTTCTTGGAGTGTGCCATAAGCATCGAATTTGAATTTTCATTTTGGACAACATGCATAAAATGGATTGGAAAATGCATTTGCTGCTTTTAGAGTACTAGAAACCTATAGAATATGGTTCAAAATTGTTAGAAGAGACAAAAATACAAGTTTGGATGCACTACATTTAAAAAAAATGAATGTCGTTACCTTAAAAGTTGAATGTAGTAGGTTGTTGAGTTTTTCCAAGCTTCTTTTGTCATTCAAGTTATAGATGAATGTTGACTGACATGTGTGAAATGTGTTCTTTTGATCTATTTTTCTTACAACATTCTTGAAAAGCATTGTAGGTGTTTTATTTGTATGCAACTGGTCTTCGATTGCAAAGTATTGTTGCTCATATGTTGACCATAATAGCAGCTGCGATTCAATGAGAGAATTAGATTTTGTTATGGAAATTGTTATAGAGACCACTGTAGAACAAAAAAAGGTTGAAACTAAAAGAACAGGTAAAAGTTCTGTAGACCAAAATACTTGTGCTTTGTCTATGTCAGTGTGGCCATCTTTGATGTCAACTGCAAATTGGGTACCCATTTTCCTGGCACCAATTGCTAGCGCAGCTATTGTGCCAGCTGGGTACTCATTTATAGTTGTTAGCAATTGGCTGATAGTCATACTTGGAATGAATTTTTAATCTTGACAGAGATGTGGGATGTTTTTCAGTGGTGCTTATGTCTGTTAAAATCAAAATGCAATCATAGTCACCTCTGTCATAATCTGTCCTAGGTGCAACTTGAAAATCTGAGATTGAAATAGCTGACCTCAGGACTATTTTAGGCTCATGTTTATACACAAGGTTTCCACTAACATTCAACGTGATTGTCATTTATGCTTTGTGATCTGTTAAATCAGCATGAAACATTTCCCATGTTTTGTTGGCCTTATCCAATGTTGCTTTGTAGACAACAAGCACATCACCTTGGAAGGTGTCTCTAGCTCTTTTTGCATTTAGCTGTTCGATTGAAACAATCTTAGGTTTCTTGACTCTTGTCCTACAAGGAACAAGGATAATGTCAATTGAATGCTAATTTAATATTAGCAAGCTGGGCAAATGGCGGTACAATGAAGAACCAAGCACTTTACCGTTGTGCTGACTCTTCTTGTGCAATTTGCACTTGTTTTTCCTGTCTTTTTGATACATCTTTTGGCGTCCTGCAAAGAATTGGAACAATGTTATTTGAATATTTGTGATTTGGGTGAATGAGTATGAAGGAATAATACTATGAGTGCTTTACCATAATTGTGTTGATTCTTCTTGTGTGGTTTGTATTTGCTTTGACTGTCTTTTAGTTTCATCCATAGATCTCCTGCAAATAATGGATATAGCATTGAAAAAGGCATTGCAAAGCATAAAAGTGATATAAGACTATAAGTTCTATAAAGTTGAATTTGTCTATTGGGCAACATGCAATTTTAGGAAAATTGGATTGTGATCAGTCCAATATGCTTCTGATTTATAGATAGAGCATATATTTGTAGTCGTGTTGGACCAAATGTGATCAATGACTGACTTGCCCATGCTGTGTTGTTGGTTCAACATAAATTGTATATTGTTCTGCTGCATATAGCTGTGAAGTATTTTTTTGCTTCTGCTTTCTGAAAACATGTCCACATTAAAATCGCCTAAAATGTACATGTTTTTCTGAATTTGTGGATGCAATAATTATTTGCAAGATTGCGATTACTTCATCTATGGCAGTTGCAGGTCTTGCATAAATATTACAAACATTGAGTTCATTGTTAGATAGCATTACTGTTGATGTGATGGCTTCAATATTTGAGGTTTCATGTTGTGTTGTTTTTGATAGGAGTAAATGTTTCCTGGTTAAAGTTGCTATGCCATGTATGTTATGTATAGAGAAGCTATCAAAATACTGCAGCAAGGTATTTAGCTCGAAGGGATGCATATGTGTTTCTTGGAGACACAAGATATCAGATTGCATTATGCCATAGTCATTGACAATGTCTTCTGCATGTGCTTTCAAGCTACGAGTGTTCAATGTACATAGGAGCATATGTGATTTGTTTTCTGAACATGTGCTTTGGTTATCTAATTGCCATTGTGCACATGTCTGGAGACGAGACATTTCTAGCTGTATTTTGACTTTAACTTTGAAGTTTTTTGTAGTTAAAGGTTGTAACAGAAATAATGATTCTACTGATTTTGTTCGTGATAGAGCTGTATAGGTTAGTCCATGCTGTCTAATGCCTATGGGATCAAAATCCAAGGCCTCCATTGTTAATCCTTAGGATCGATGTATGGTTCGTGCACATGCTACTTGTACTGGGAATTGTTTTCTAATTGTAATTTTCTTGTTTGTTGTTATTTTCTGGATTGGCCTAGCAATGCGTTGTATAGGCACCCAGTCTTTGTCAATGATAGTAGAATAGCATTGTGCTAGTTTTGTGTGTTGATGATGTCTGATTGATGGGTCATTAAATTTAATCCAGACAATATCAATTTTGTTTTGTGCTGTATATGCTTTAAAAATTCCATCTGAATTGTTGACGAGGCCATCTTGAACATTGTAATTGCCTACATAAAGTTCAACAAGAATGTTTGGTTTCAAGCATATTTGTGATGGAAGTGTCGTTGTGTGACTGTATACTCGTATTGCATTAAGGTCCTCCTCAAGTTCATCTATTGCATCTAGCACTATCATTTGGGTTGGAATGATTGATAGCATTTTGTTGTTATGTGCTTGAACATCAATTCTCCTATAGAAAAGGTACGGAAGCAATGGATCAAATGGTATAGGACGAAATCAAATTTTGTTGAGATAGTCTATGTCATGAGTTGTCTGAATGCCTACTCGTAGTCTATTAAGGATTGAAATAAATATTTCATCTTTTTGTCTCATGGTAGTCACTAATGAATAGCATTTTATGTGGTCTTTCCAGAAACTATAAGGCATTAAATCAATTGGAGTAGGCCTATTTTCAAAAACCACAGAGTCAAGGACAGGTTGTGCCTGGTAAAGGTCACCACAAAATATTGTATCAAGGTTTCCAAAGTATGTTGTAGGCATTTGCATTATGTCTCATAGTCTTCTATCAATATACCATAGGAATGTTGAGCCAACTAATGATATCTCGTCTATAAGAAGTATGCGCAATTGATCATAGTGCTTTGACATAGTGTCAAGCACTTCAGTGTTCAGTGGCAGGAATTCTGATGTATTAAAAGGTATGTGAAATGTTGAATGTAATGTGAATCCCCCTATGTTATATGCTTCTTTACCTGTATATGCAGTTAATAAGCCCTTGGGTTTGTCTGGATTATTGTCAACAGAATTGCTATACATGCGAATGAGAGCTTGGTAGATGGCCTTTGCTGTAAAAGTCTTTCCTGTTCCAGCTCCCCCAGTCAAAAACAAGTGCAATGGCTTTTGTGGATTTTTCATCTTTTTTATAAGAACATCTTTAACAATTGCTTGTTGTTCTTTATTTAACATTCGTCTTAACTTGTAGTATTCATTGTTATCTATAATTTGTGGGTGCTTTGTAATTTCAAATCCATTGGAATGCATGGTATTTGGGTTAGAACAACCTATGTTTGGAAGGTCTGTTTGTATGTCATATAGTTCTTTCTGACGAAGCTTTGCTTGCATTGGTAGGTCAATGAGCTTTTCATCTTCAAGAGACTGAAGATCATTTATAGCTTTGTCAATGTCACCCCATGCGGAGTTTGTGTTGTGGATGAACTTTGCACTATTTGTTTGAATGGTTTGTCCATGGTACATGTATGCATGTTCCCAAGAGTCAAAGTGTTGTTTGAGTGTATGCTCATTAATGGTAAATGGAACATAGAGAACCAATTGCTCTCTACAATGATTCTCTATATCAAAGTGTTTGTTGAAATTGATAAACCGTACCACATTTGGTTTGGCCTTTGGTTCAATTGTAGCACCGTATTTGTTGTATCTTGAAACAAATTCTGCAAGACATATGTCCACCATTGTTTCAGGATGTTTTAAATAGTAGTCTATAATAGATTTCGCAAGAACATTTTCTAATTTGTCTGGCTCATTGCTCAATTGTTTAACAGATTTTAGTATAAATGTGTGATCATTGTCAAATCGTGTATCAATGAATACACATTTTCTTGAACTGTAATTTAATGGCAATGACAAAACAATATGTGTAGCTTGTTGTGATGACATTTGTTGCAAGTTAAGCATGGCATTTCCAAGTTTACTTACCATTCGTATTGCATCAATATTGTCTTGCTTGTGGTCTGTACGTATTCTTTTGAATGCATATGTCATTGACTTGTCTACTTTTGCAATATATGAGCTACAGTACATTGCAACAACATATGCATTGAGGACAAACTGTGCATCTGTATTAGCCTTCCAAAGATCTGAAATTTTCCTTGAAAAACTATTGTTCCATATTTGTGATGGTTTTCTTTGTAAAAAAAGCGTAGGCCTGTTTAATGTTGAGCTCAAAGCTTCAATGTATTCATTGTCAATTAAGTTTATTTCTTTCAAGAACATTTGAAAAGTGAATGTTTTGTCATAGTTTGCTTTTTGGAGTTTTGCAAAGATGTCAATGGCATTTGCAGTTATCACTTCAGTCTTTTGGAGTATTGGTAAAAGTATAGTTGACTTTTGCATTGGTGGGAAAGGAAAATTGTATCTACAAAGTCATTTTCTTGATCTCTTGCATTTCTTTGTATGATGATGTTTGTGTAGCATTGCTAAAGTAGGTTCCAAATTTTTGGTGTCACAAGTAATATACTTATCAACAAAAGCTATGATGTCCGCGTTGTTATCTTCTGTGTAGATTGGTGCATTTTTAACCCATATGAGGAAATGATCATTTTCATTTCCTCAATTTTGGAACTCAGTGACTGAGAAGTAATCAATGACATTTCCAAAGAAAGAGTCATCTGTAAGTATCAATTTTTTAATTGCATTTATTCTATGTTTATAGTAACGTGCACAAGTGATAGGGTCTTTCTTGATTAGTTCAAATTTGTCAATGTGTGTTGGGTCATTAGATTCTTGACGGTTTTGTGCTGATTGGTGTAGATTGTGCAACTCTTGTAATGTTTGAATTAGTGGATCCCAATTTTTCTCAACACTAGAGAAAGTGATGAAAAATGTCGGTGGTCCTAGTTGTCAAATCATAGCAAATACATTTTTCTTAAGTTGTTGTGAATAGTCTGGAGAGATTCTTATTCTTTTGAAATCAACATATCCAATATCTAATTTAAGAATTTTTTCTAGATTTGGTTTGTGTTTAACGTCTTTTGCTAATAGCTTTCGTCCTTTTAACTGGCCTTTTCAGATTCTTATTGTCATTGTAGACAATACTTGTTGTATTAGTACCTTAATAGCTTTGAAAAAAATGTTTGTTGTATGATATGCAAATTGTCTTTGTGACTGTAAGAGCTCCCAGCGTATTATTTTCTGATATGTAAAGTTTTTTACTATGTCATTATCTCGTGGTTTGCCAAAGAATAAAGTTGGGAAATTCATTTCTTCAACATACATGTCCTTAAATATTCCAATTGGATACTTGTCCTCTGCAGGTGCAATTTCAATAATCTTGTCTTCCATGTTATGGATACTTCTAGACTCAGTAAATCCATGTATCAATGTTTTTGATGGGTTTTCATTTTCCATTTCACTATCTGATTCTGTTTCACTTGTATTTTGTGGACTATTGTCTTCATTTTCTTGAGTGCATTAGAGAACTTCTTGCCAATCTTGGTTTATGTGGACTTTGTGCATTTTGTATAATGGTGTCCTTGTTAATTGAGTCAAAGCTTGCATGATGACATTTGGGCGCACCATGCCTTTTTGAAATTCATTTTTGTATTGTAAGCGCCTTTTCAACGAAACAACAATTGTTTGTGTGTTGTTAATTGATTGTGGTAATGCTCTTTGTACAATGTTCATGTCAACAGGAACATTTATAATAGAACCTGTTAGGCCTATTTGAGACCTTTTGAACCCTAGTTCCCAAATCTATGCAAATGCAATTCTAAGTGAGACAAGTCGTTCTTCTAGCTGAGTTAAATTTTGCACATAACACAATGGTCTATTATTTCTTATTTTCTATGGGGTAGCATACTTTGGAATAGTGGACTGTTTTAATGCAAAGTAGCATACATGGCATATGAAATCTGTGAATGGTAAGGAATCTGATTGTAGTAGCTTACAGTATAGTTCTTTTTGTTTTTCTTTGAATGTCCTGATGTCCTTGTTCAAACAGAGCACTTGGCAAATTGCACATGGGTATTTTGGTGTATCTTGTATTGCTGTTTTATAAATTTCTATTGGTGACAATGTTTTTTTTTTCTTTGGACTGGTAGGTATACTTTCTTTTTGTTTTTCTTTTCTAATCAAGTTCTTCAGGTGATTAAGTCTTATTGTTGATTTATGTTTAAAATTTTTTGTTGTGACAAATGGTATCAATTTTTTCTTATTTTTTGGCAAAGCATGTGTCTTGTTCAAGTAAGTAATTTTGTATTGTGGACCACTTCTGATCAACTTTTTAAGTTGGAGTAAGCTTGTTGAGCATTGGCGAGTTAGATTTTGGGCTTTGATTCTTAGAAGCAGCTCAAAATGTCTAGCCAGAGGGTTTGTATCATGGAACAATATAGAGACTGATTCTGTATATCCAGAATCCTTGAAATCTAAGTACTTTCTTGATGTTGTCAATGACCAGAGGCTTATTTGTATTTTCAACCATTTGGATATCCAGTGAATGCAGAACAAGTCACCCCACAATCCACATTCACTATGGTCTGTGCATGGTTTTGCAGACAATCGTATTCTGCGGAAGTATGTTTCTTGGTCATGTACTTTGTGCAATGTATATAAAGTATTAGGATTTAGTTCATTGTTATATGATTTAATTGCTTCTTTGTCCTTATTTTGAAGGCAAGTTAGGAAATGATCTATAGCTCCATTTCGTAATTGAGTTGAGGTGTACCGATTGTTAAGTAGTACTTGAAGTGAGTCAAACAAACAATCGCCAACATTGTATGCAAATGTGCTTAATCTACAAAGGCCTTCAGCTCTAAGGACATTGTCAATGTTTGATATTCGAGGATACTTTGTGCACAGTTTTTTAATTTCATGTGAACCTACGGGCTATTTTGAAGTTACGTTTTGTGTTTCAATTTTTAACAATGGTTCAAAGTGTCCACTTAAAGAATTCATGTCATGAAATAGTATAGAGACTGATTCTCTGTAATCAGAACTATTGAACTGTAAGTACCTTCTTGTTGTTGTTCTTGACCAAAGGCATATTTGTATATTCAACCATTTGGATATCCAGTGAATGCAGAATAAGTCACCCCACAATCCACTTTCAGTGCAATCTGCCTGTGGTTTTGCAGATAATAGCATTCTGCGAAAATATGTTTGCGAATCATGTACTTTGTGTAATGTATATAGAGTATTAGGGTATAGTTCATAGTTGTATGATTTTATTGCTTCTTTGTCCTTGTTTTGAAGGCAACTCAAGAAGTAATCTATAGCTTTGTTTCGTAGTTGAATTGATGTGTAGCGATTGTTAAGCAGTAGTTGTAATGAGTCAAACAAACAATCGCCAACATTGTATGCAAAAGTACTTAATCTACAAAGCCCCTTGCTCTTAAGCGCGTAGTCAATGTTTGATATTTGGGGGTGCTTTGTCAATTCATAGGTATCAACGTCTATCATTTTCTTTGTTTCTTTTGTATCCTAATGTGTTTGAGAATAGCAGATGTTATGTATGAATAGTATCAAATGCTATCATCTAGATTACAAAATCTATAGTTTTATCCTATGTTGCCTATGTGTTTTTACTCAATAGCATTCTATAGTATTAATCATGTTCTCGAGCATCTTGGAAGATAATAATCTCTATATATGTTGGAAAATGGATCTTGAGTAGTAGCAGAAGCCTATGTGACATATTATACAACAAACAATTTTTTAGAAGCACAAGGGGAAAATAGTATTAATTCTTCAACCTGACCTTGTCATCCACTATCCCCCACCAGGATTGTATGTACTTATTCCTGTTACATTGACAAATTGGATAAATGAGTACAATGCATGATGTATACTTTCAATGCCACAAACACAAAACAATATTTTCAGGTAGCTTTGTTTACATGCAAGAAATGGTGGATAAGAATCTTTTTTGCTCACATTGTCAATCTCAGGCTATGGTCTTTAAATGTTTTGTGTAATTGGATTCCTTTGTTTCTATGTACTTCTAAGTGACTGATTTTCTCAAAGAGAAAATGATTTTAAAAGCTATTCACATAAACATGAATTAAGTGGCATGTAGAGAATAGTTTCATAAATCATTTCTGTTTTAAAAAAATCAGGGAAATGCAAAGGCATTGATTGATCAAAGAAGATCTATGGCTTTTCTTATTTGTGGGAATAGCTTTAAAAATCATTTGAGTTTTAAAAATTTGAGGAAAATGCAAAGGCATAGGTTCATTGAGCAAAAGCGAAGGCATAGATCGATTAAATAATAAAAAAAAAGAGATTAAAACTCAAAGGTGCAGGCACACAGTGCATAAATGCAAAGTAAATGCATTAAATAGCATGTGGGTGGATGAGAAATTGCTGGAATGGCTTGGTGGACATGTATAGTCAGGCTGCTTTGTTCATTTGTTATAGACTTAAGTCACTTGTTAAGCATGACTATTACTTTGCGCAAATTGTTTTTCTATTCTACAAGTCTTTGTTCTAGGAGAGTTTACAGTGATTGAGCAGACTTTGTTATAGTTATAGTGTCCAGAACCAAAAATGAGTTACTTGAGGCAATTAATAGTTTCTTTCCTCAGTTTTCTCTTACTTTAGAGGTTTAAAGCACACAGTGAAATTGGCAATGTGAGCAAAAAAAAATGTGGTTAATGTCATTTTGCATGTAAGCAAGACCATGGAAAAATATTGTGTCATGTCTATGAGTAACGTAGTACATCATTCATTGTACTCATGTGCCATGTCAACTTTTGAAATTAACTTTGTGGTCTTTTTTTGCAATACAGGAAGATTAAACATACGTTCACTTGCACAGTGCATAGTAACTTGCCACAGATATAAGTAGTCTTATGAACAAAATTGCCTTAAATGCATATAGGTAAAAACCAGTTGACATAAAACAAAGACTTATGACTTTATAGGCTATTTGAAACTACAAACAGGGTTTAAAAATTGCATTCTAGCAGTTCATTCTATTCTATGGATATTGTATAGAGGAAGTATAACTAGTTAACACATAAGCAAAACTTGTTCTATTTTTTGAAGACAAATTACTATTGCAATTGTGGAAAATGCATTTTCCTGTTTCTATATGTGCAAGCAACGTTTTAAATCATTTGTGTTCAAAGAAATGAGGAATACAAGATGACAAAATGAAAACATGAAAAAGAACTTTATGCAGTCATTATATTGAAGAATTTCAATTGCATTTCAAGAAAAGCAGAAAGACAATTTGGAAAGTTGACCTTGCAATTTGCTATTGAATGATCAAGTATACTTGCAGCAATGTACAAATTCTGGCTGTTATTATAGGCACAAGTAATTTTTCCTAGTACAATGACAAAATTGAGAAGTGAGAAAACTGTAAAAACATATACTATTTCATCTACAACCATGGGAAATCTTCCTAGAAGCGCATATTTGGAAAACTCTATATTGTTTTTTTTTTTTTAAAAGGAGAAGGTTAATATGCTAACCTCATGTTGCAGTTTGTGCATGATTGTTTAAATACAGTTGAAAGCACCGATCCCTGTTACAAGGCCAATTTAGACAAATGAGTACAGTGAGTGACATATACCATGTTATTCATAAAAACAAAACATAATTCTTATGTAGATTCATTTTGACGAGAAAGAACCTAAGTAAGAACTTTTGTTTCTTATAATGCAAATTGCATTTTATAATTTTAAAATACTTATTGTTATTTGTGTACCCTATAATATAGAACATATTTTGCATTTGCATGCATTAGTGTAATTCTGTTATTGCAATGGTGGCATAAGCTCTTTAAGAGCAATCAATGGAATAGATGCCATATTTGCTTAAGCGTCTGAAGAAGTGTAAATAGGCCATGGCAACCTATCAATACTAAGCCAAAAAACAACACAGACCTATGCTAGCACTATTAAGTTCTGATAAAAATAATTTCTAGCTACTGTTTAATGCTAGACCAGCTATCACTTAATAGTGAAAGCCAAATAAATATTGATTTCTAACTAAATGGGGTCATTTCATTTCCATTTGCATAAGTTTATTTTGTACCATTATGTAGCACTTACTATTACTTGTGCAATCAAGCCACATGCAAGTAGAATTCATAACTCATGGCATTTAGATACACTCAAGGAGAAATACAAACCAAGGTTGTTGGCATCTTGATAAGAAAGATGATGAGATACATCCAATTAATGTATGCCACAACATCTTATTCAATGAAGATGATTTGGATAGGGACATTACAAATGAGAATCCTTATTGGTGTGTGAGTAATCCTCTTTTTCAAGACTTCTCAAGGAAATTGCATGCGAATACTATCAGTGAATAGGTGGAATCAGATTTATTAATTGACTTTGATTGATGGGTCAAATGTGCACAAGGATAGTTATAATTATTTCTTTGTTTTAATTATTATGTATGTAAATACTATTTAGCAATTACGTAATTAATTAGATATGAAATGATAGAAGGGAAAAGAAGATTAATTAATTAAGATAATTTGATTCATTAATTAATAAGGTGAATTATCATGTAAAAGTACATAAATTAGAAGTTTGGAAAAATTCCTCTTTCCTTTATGCTTTAATGACAACGAGAAAGCTGAAAGCAATTGTGGAGTTTAGGCTTATATCTGTAAATTGCATTTGCCCGATAGTTTGTAAAGCCTTCTCAACACATTGTCCACATATTGTTCCAAAGGTCCCATTATGGCACATGCTAACAGCACAGTGGCTCTAAAGCTTGCACTATGGAACAGTTCTGCAGTAATTGAAGATATGTAATCTTTAGAGGACTCATAAGCACCAAGTTATTGTTAAGCTCCCATATTGTACATTGGAGAAAAGACAATTGTTCATCCGAGGAACTAGTCTATGAAGATTAGCGTAGGCTGAGCACTGTGAAACCCAATCTGCCTATGGACTCTAAAATAAAAGAAAACTGATGAAAATAATTATTTATTGCCTGAAGTAGCTTGTCTATGATTGTCCTTTTTAGAACCATGACAACCTTTGCCCTGTCACTGTAAACTCTTTCCTAGAAAAGACATATAGACACACACATATATATACACATATGTATATATATGTATAGATACATCCATGTAGACACACATAAATGCATGTATGGATGTAAACATATATGCATGCATGCATATACACATAGATGCATCTATACACACATACATATATGCATAAATACATATATGCATAGATATATCGAGAGACATATGCATACATGCATATATGCATCTACAAATGTTTACATAGATATGCACATAGATAAATGCATATGTACATAGAGACATGCATACATACATACATACATGCACTGACACATCAAGCACAAAGTGATAGTGATAGTCCAACTAAAGCACTATGAAACACAACTTCATTATGCACTTTAATGGAAAGAAACTGTGGAAAATAACAAATTATCACCTCAAGTAACTTGTTTCTGGGTCTAGACTCTACAACTATAACATCTCCTACTCGAAATGATAAACACAGCTCTTATAGACGCGGCTTCTGAACACAAAACAACCACGGAGGCAAAGTAATGAGAGATGCATAGCGGTGACGTCTATATTAAATGACCAAAGTACCACACGGCCCGCGGCGGTAGCCGCAAACCGATCGAGGCGCATTCACCTCGAGCTAGATGCCATTTAATGCATTTTAATTTGTATTCATGTAGTACGTACGTCTACTCACCGGTTTATAAACTATGCCTTTGCTTAAATTTATTTAATCAATTTATGCGCTCACATTTTCCTGATATTTTAATGCATTTAATCTACCTTCATGGATTACGTACCTCTAGCCACCAGTTTTAAAACTATGCCTTTGCTTAAATTTATTTAATCAATTTATGCGTTCACATTTTTCTAAATTTTTAAAATGAAAATGATTTATAAAGCTACTCAGACGAATAGGAAATTAGATAAATGCTAAATTTCCAATATAAAAAATAATCTCAGATTCATTATACGAAAACAATGTATTAGTAAATTGGGTGCTGATGTAGTTAAAAGCATTCCAACCGAATGCATGAGTATTCCTGCCTTGATGCTAGGAACCAATAAAATTCAGACTATACAAAATAGTTTATCCAAGTGAGTGCTATTAGGTTTGTTATCTTCAATTTCAAACTCCTTTGACTTGAATGCATTTTCTTTGATGGTAGGATATGGAGATTCTTTTTTTATTGAGAGTTCGGAACAATATGACAAATCTTTTTGATATCCTGTGTTTAGCACATTGCAACAACAAATAGATACAAAGACTGTGCGAGCCTTCTTTTAGAGTTTGGAGCAGAAGTAAACATCATAGGTACCCTTGAATACTTGTTTGTGTTCTCATTCTACAAGAGCATTGTAGAGTTCTCAATGTTGTTTTTAGTTGCTTGTTATTCAGTATGCTGTAAAAGTGGGGTAAAAAAATTGAAAAATCATGATGAATTAGAAAGCTCAACAATCCATTGTTTTTTCTATTTTCCAAATTCCTTATTGTTTCATTTAACAAAATAAAGTTCTTGACCAGATTCTGGTAAACTAAAACAAATGGAGGAGGAAGTGTGTCTCTGTCGGAAGCAGTTATTGGGTGATATGAATTGATAGCAAAATTACCAGATACCCTTTTTGCATTACTGTACGTGTATTTTGCAAAAGTAATCTGATAAAAAATCAATGTTCATAAAAGCTTTTTAATAGATTATTGGAGTTTAAACTGTTACTTGTTTATGCTACATGTCATTGTATTTCATAGCTTATGTTTCCTATGCATTCCTTGTTTCCAATTTCTGGACCTTGTCTATATTTCCACATTGTGAATATATGTCTACAATAGCATTTTCAACTGTTATATCTACCTATAAGCGAATACATAGTTGTTGGGGATAAATAAGTGTGGGAAATATTATAGAGACAAACTTATTTCAAGTGCCTTAAATTCATTGTTATCTTAGAAATAGGTTTTTACTTTTTTGTGATATCTACCAGTAGCAAGGGAGCAATGAAGGACCTGGCTAACAATTGCATCTTATGTTTCTATTCCCTCTTGTTTGGAGTAAGAATTTCCATTTGTGGTATAATCATATAGTTTGTTTGGCTATAACTTGAAAAACAGGAGCTTGACTGCATTGCACAGTTATAAATTCATTTTTAATACATTACGGCTGTACCTGATCTTATTAAGGTGACAAAACATGGTAAGTAATCCAACAAAAGGATGTGTAATTTTAGTCATTTGCCATATGTAGACAAGTTTTGATGGTAAAAAGGTAGACAACAATAATATAGTGTGGAATACAGTGGAGGCTTATGCAAAGATGAAAATAGTTAGCTCTTCCAGCAATTTGTCAAGACTCTCTAAGTTAATACAGTTAGTCTAGGAATATGTGGCCCGATATACATATGATGATTGAAAAGAAGCTCTATCTGTAGCAATATAAGACAAAGAGAGAAATATTATTTTTTTAATGATTTGTGTATTTTGATTCAAAGTTTTCTAATATACGTGTTATTATCAGTCATGCATTTGAAAACAATGTTACTCCATATACAAATAAATTTAAGCAAAGGCATAGATTTGAAACTAACAACTTTTATCTATACAAAGGGGATGTTTACAGTGATAGAGCAAAAGCTCCTATGCTCATTGAATGAACACCAAGAGACGAGTTACTCAAGGTAACAAATTGCTACTTTTATTTATTTTGCTTCATTTTATCCCAGAAATGCAAGTTGGGTTTCACAATGCATCAAAACACATTTGTGCAAACAACTCCCAAAATTATAATTGCAATGGATGACAGTGATAGTATAATGGATACTAATAGTCAAAACACCAAAAAATGCCAGCAAGTATTTTTTTAGATTCAATAGAAACAAATATTAATTGAAAACAGATTAACCTGGCAGACTATTTATCATAGGTTCTTGAATTTTGAATGTACAAGTGTGAGCATGGTTCTCTACAGGCTTTCGCTATGCATTTTAACTATATTGCTGTTTTGCATCGAGCCTAAAGAACCACTGTAAGTATGGTTTCCAAATAGATTTAAATCAATCAATTTAAATCAAGAAAGGTTTCCAATTACACTTAATACTTGAACCATAAAGCATCATTGCTTCAACCTATAGCAAAAGTGCAGACAGGCACACAAAAGCAAATTCAACTATGACATCATCTAACAAGGATTTTTTTGCTATTACTATGATTAACTATTGAACTCAATTGGCTCATCAGTCAAACAACTTGATTGATCACTGTCGTAACTTGTTTGAAAGCTATCTTGTTAAGCTAATTAGTTAATTTCATTAATGAGTAAAAGATAGAATTGACTTAATTTGCATGAGTCAAGTGTAAGATTGACTTATTTGTTAATTGACTTTGATTAATGTATTAGAAAGAGATGAGACAAACTAAATTGTCATGAGCGAAATGTGAGATGGACTTATTAGCTGATATGCCACATATACTATGACATTTGAGCTTTCAAGAAATAATAGCGAAAGAAATAGAATAAATAGATGGCTTGAACATAGACAAAGGAATACAATTAATATGGACAGCTATAGCTTGTTGAATATTTGTAGCACAAGAAACACAAAGGAAGATGTTGGCGAAGGTTTTGCAATTTCGGTTTGCACCTAGCAATTGCGTTTGCTTCCTTGTCTATAAAGCCTTTTCAAGAAATTCCTTTTTTGCATATGAATGGCCATGATTGGTTTAATTGATTTGGTGAATAAAGATGATTTATAATTAACTATAATTAACTATTCAAGAAAATTGATCTATCAATGAACTAGTTTCATTGATTGGTCAAGTAACTCGATTCACAGTTAACTTGATTAGCTATTTAGTTAATTTTCTTGAAAGTTTGCAAAAAGCTTTTTCGACAAATAATTCTTTGCATAATTTGCAATCATTACACACCAAGAACCAACATTTCTTTGAGGAATTCTGTCAAAAAATTTACATGTTTTTCTTGTGCTTCCATATTTTGTATGCATATTCATGACAACATTTCAAACCATAATATCTATCAGAAATCCATGTCTTATCATGATTAGATGAATGTACACATCCTGTTCTAAAGCTCCTATTTTATTAAAAGCAGCCAAAATGGTCAGAAAGATTGTGTATCTGTGAATGTGAATAGGCAAGATTGATTTAACTGATTTGGAGGATAAAGATGACTAATAATTAACTATGACTAACCACTCAACACAATTAATTCATCAGCCAATTAGCTTGATTGATCGCTGAATTAAATTTTTTGAAAGCTATCATGTTAAGCCAATTAGCTAATACGCCACATATAGTATGACAGTTGAGATTCAAATAAGTCTCATGGACACAAATTTTCTATCATGTTAAAGCCACGTAAACATTGATGTTCCAATTCCATGGGGTCATTCTATTTCCATTTGCCCAAGTTCATTTCATTCCATTATCCAGCACTAATTATTAAATGTTTAAACCAGCTACATGCAAACAAAAATCACAATTCATAGTATCCATATACACCTATGCACAAGTACATGTTATCCAACATATTAACACACACATGGTTTTCTAGTGCTAGTTTGTTAATTTCCTTTGATCAACAGTTCAAATGTACACAAGGATAATTGTAATTATTTCTTTGTTTTAATTATTATGTACTTAAAGACTAATTAGCAGCTGCCTAATTATTTAACTATCCTTGTACACATTTGACCCATCAATCATAGTCAATCAATAAATCTGATGTCACATGTTTTCTAATAGTATTGGCATGCAATTTTCTTGACAAGTCTTCAAAAAGAGTATTAGTCACACACCAATAAGGATTCTCATTTGTAACCTCCCTATCCAAATCATCTTCCTTCAATAAGATGTTGTGACATACATTAATTGGATGTATCTCATCATCTTTCTTATCAGGATGCCAACAACCTTGATTTGTATTTGTCCTTGAGTGTATCTGGATGCCATGAATTATGAATTCTACTTGCATGTGGCTTGGTTGTACAAGTAATACTAAGTGCTACATAATGGTAGAAATCACAACTCATAGCATCCATATACACCTATGCACAAATACATGTTACCCAACACATTAACACGCACATGGTTTTCTAGTGCTAGTTTGTTAATTGCCTTTGATTAATAGTTCAAATGTACACAAGGATAATTGTAATTATTTCTTTCTTTTAATTGCTATGTACTTAAAGGCTAATTAGCAATTGCCTAATTATTTAGATATGAGACGATACAAGGGTAAATGAGAAATATGAACTTGCCTAAATCGACATGAATGAAATGTGAGATAGAGCTATTGGGTATACATATACTGCGGACTTTGAAATGTGGCTGGCGATAATTTATAATTTATTTCTTCATTCACGTTCACCAGTCCCAAACCCATTTATTCATCTCGTCCCTCCCATGTTCAAACCTGTCCACCCAAAGTCAAAAAGACTATGTTTAAATTATAAAGTGCAATCTCACCAAAGAAATTGACTGGATAATAATTGCATTTCTGATGTCATGTTATTGCAACAAAGATCTACTTTTGAACCCCAATTGCTTAATTTTTATGAACCATATAGCATATGCCACTCACAATACCCATTTGTAAAGATTGTCCTTGTAACAAAAAGCAACGATATGAGTACAAGTACAATCAATATAGTGAGAATCTTGAATTAACCTTTTTCTTTTTCTACTCTATGCAATTGTAAACAAAGGAGAAGGTTTATTCTAGAAACTCACCCTATTCTCTTTTCTTGAAGAATTTGCTACAGTTGGACCGCTACACCACCTCTCTTCTTCCAATCAAAATCATTGCACCATGTAATAAGCTTTGATTAGAAAATGAAGACCTTTTGTTTTTTTTTCTAAAAGAATAGCAATAAAGCTCAAGGAAATGACCAAAATGCAAACAAATCCCAAAATTACAATTGCAATATATAATACTCCTACTGTGATGGATACTAATAGCCAAAACCATTAAAACACTAGCAAGCATTTTTTAGATTCAAGAGACACAAGTATAAATGTAAATCAGATTAACTACACAAACTAGTTGCCATAGGTTCTTGTACCACAAATCTTCTAGCAATGAATTTAACTGCTCTTTTGCACGAAGTCTAAAATTATTTTATCAAGCAATATTACTTGACTGCTCTATGGCAACATTGCAATTTGAATTCTAAAACATATTTGACATAGTTTTTTATAACCCCAAGAAACAATTTTCTAACTTCCTAAGCATTCAGTCTAAGTTTTCCAATTACAAAATCTCAAATTGATGTTTGCTTTGTATGTTTGTTCCTTGAATTTGATCACCAGGTAAAATGTACACAAGGATAATTGTAATTTTTTCTTTCTCTTAATTACTATGTATTTAAAGACTAATTAACAGCTACCTAATTAATTAGTTATCTAATGATACAAGGATAAATGAAAAATATGGAATTGACTACTTTAACATGATTGAAATGTCATATGGACCTATTAGCTGACATGCTACATATACTGTGACTTTTGAGTGCTTAATCCATCTACATGCAAGTACAAATCACAACCCATAATTAAAATTTCCACAAGGATATTTATAATTATTTCTTTCTTTTTATTATTATGTATTTAAAGACTAATTAACAGCCACCTAATTAATTAGATATCAGATGAAAGAAGAGTAAATGAGAGCTACCAACTCCATAAAAATGCCAAAGTTAACATGTGAATATCAAGGTGTCCAGATTTAATACTCATTGCATTCCCCAGAAGCCCATTTTCCTAAGGAGTTTTGTAAAACAGTTCACTTGCCTTATAAATGCTTTCGTATTTTACATGTCTACCTATGAGAACAGTAACCACGACATCTGACAGAATTTAAATACTTGCTGGCAGAAAATAGGTTTCTATTGCATTCTTTTGTCTATCTCTGTGCAAATGAAAATTTGTATTCTGCTATGGTAAATTCTCTAGTGCATTATGTACTTTTAAGCGCAATTTTTTGGATGTTGCTCTTGTTCCAGGTTTGATTCTTTTTGGGGGTTATAACTACCTACTGTTGTATTAGTTTCCCATTTTTTCTTCTACAAATGCATGAATATATAAACAACTAATCATATATAATAGTTTTTCTTTCATGAGTTTTGTCAAACAGTTCACCTATTTTCTGTATGCTCCCATTGTTTGCATTTATGCCTATGAGGACAATAACCATGACTTTTAACAGAATCCCTCTATCCTTTATGTTTTGATGACAAAGGAAAAGCTCAAAGCAACACACTGTCGACTCATTGTTTGAAAGCTCTCATTA
>VDFB02236280.1:0-16236 GCA_007258455.2 Sequoia sempervirens
TAGAATATCAGCATGAGGGAGGAGAGTACATTGAGCTAGTTACAGTGCAGAATCAATTTAGAGATGTCATCCGTAGCACCTTCCTTGATGATCCCAATGGTTGCAAGTTAGCCAAAGTGGCAGCTTCGTCTACCAAGTTTGATGAGGCAGCTGCCCAGTGTATAGACTTTCAGCATTAGCTCATGATAAGAAAAGTAATGCTAAAACGCCACGTCATCATTTTGCAAAGCATTAATTACCCAGAGGTTGAAGAAGTCAATGAATGGATAGAGACACTGTTGACCAGTGGTGAGTTGTAAAGGCACCTCAAGACGAACGTCCTACCCTCTATAAAGGCATTTAATGTGACTGGAGTTAACTTGATGCCCCTTTCCAAGTTAAATCCATGTCCGATAGATCATGCATTGTCAGATCCCACTAATTGAGGATGTCTAATTGACTTCCATAATTTGTGGGTCTCAGATCTCCACTAAATGTGGATGTCTATTTTGGGGGCACACTTTGTAATAAAGTTCACATTTAATTTAGTTTCAGTCAACTGAAGTAGTTTCCAGTTGACTCTTTGTTTAGTTTCAGTTAACTAAAGTAGATTTCCAGTTAACTAATTGCTCACCTACTTTTAGACATAGGAATAAATCTTGTTGATTGGCAAGAACTGATTGTTAACTCAAGGAGATTTTAGGGTTGCCTACTCCTTTGAGTTCTATAAATAAGAGCCTTGGGCTCATTATTTGTTAACCTTTACTTCCTATGCAAAATTGTTCCACCAGTGTTGCCAACAAGTTTGAAAGTGATTATTTGTTCAGTCTTGGATGAGAGTTAATTGGTTGATTGTAATTGTGCATGATTCCATGCCTTTGCTATCCCAATCTTTGTAATTTGTTTAGAAAACTTGAAGAAGGAAATCAAAGGGAACATGCAATTTGATCTAAAGATTTGAGTTCTTCCAAACATTTTGTGTTTATAGCTTATTGTTTCAATCTCCTCCTTAGACAGGGGTTCCTCCTCCTTAGCAATCTTGATATCCATATCATCATACTTTGTTTTAAGGACCTATCCCTTGAGTAAATTAAAATTTTTCCAATTTTACTCCAAACATATAAAAATAACAAGTAACAAAGGCAATACAATAAAATTTCTCCTTTCTTCATTGATAAATGTATACAAGTTACAATATATTTCCACATGAATTCCATTTTCATTGCAAATATAAATTAGAGTACAAAAATAATACAATTACATACATAGCTCGAGAGATTTTGAACAAGTAGTAGTAAGAAGGTCTAGGTGCCTTTCCTTTCAAATCTTGGTACATCAGCCGCTTGCTGTGGAGGAGAAACATCACTCAGGCGCTTTTCCGCCAACCACGAACTTATAATGCGGTCCCCCGCACATCCATTATTTAATAGATGGCCCTCCCTTCATCAAAAATATTGGTAAGGTATCCTTTAACGATTACCAACTGAGCATAGTGTTGTGTCCTACACAACTAGAACCTTGCTATTTCACAATCTTGAACTAGTACAAGGATCACAATGAATTGACAGTGTAGTCTCAACTATCTCACACCTAAGTGGATGTCGTACATTTCACTACTTTGGCCAAAGTATTCTCATTTAGTACTTCAAATGAAGGTCATCTATCATAAACACTACTCAGGGCCGATTTGACTTAAGGCTATCTTACTCTACGTGTAGGCTATGTCCTTTAATGGGTATTCAATCACCTCAAACTACCTACAACAAACTATCTACTTAGAAATGAAACAGTCTACAAGTGTCTTTATCCTAGGAGTGCTTAGCTTGTCTCACTTAACCTAATAACTTAAGCCTTAAGACCTTACTTGATTCTGCCTTCATTTGGGTCCTAATAGATGATAACTAAATTATCGTATTCTCCTTATATGGAGATCATACAAGTTATGCAATATTCATTCTAAATGCATTTAAAACCCTTCCATTATCTCTTTCATATTATTTTCCCTTTTATGCAAAGCAAATAAACCATTCCCTTAATTTCTTTTCACATAAATCCCCTTTTCACAGATTCCCTTTTTCATTAATTCCTTTACACAATTCCCCTTTTATGCATAACTTGTAAATGTTTTCCTTAATAATTCTATCCTCTTATAACTATGGAAAACAACCAGCACAAGAAAATAGAAACCAACACTCAAATTAAAAGATACAAATGAAGAAGTTTCATGCCTATTTTAAAGCTTCTTCTTCCCAAATTGTACTTCCAGTCTCTCTTTCAATCAAGCTTCCAGAAAAACAGTGACTTCTCACTAAAATTGACTTCTCAATGATGGTTTCTCACTCTATAATGAACTCCCTATTAATCTTCTCTCAATAATGAACTCACCACTAATTTCTTACTCAACAATGAACTCACAATGATTTCACTCTTAGCTGTATTGGGATTTTCATTGTTTATGGTAATTGCTGGTAAAAACTCTATATTTTCTACTCAAAAAAACAGAGTATGCAAACAAAATTATGAAATGGAAATAAAAGCTCAAAGGAAATGCTAAACTCAGATTGCACAAGTGATGAAATATAGAATGGCATGGCGTCTATATATAGGGCCCGAAATGCAATGCTTTCCACTTATGAAGGCATGTTAAATGACAGCACAATGCCCAGAAACATTCAAAGAGAGACATGGCGGGTTTCTAAACTCTTACTCATAAAAAATGGAAGTGATTCGGCTTCATTTTGAGCCAGCAAAACAAGAATAAATCAACTCTGAAAGAGAAAACGCCACCTACAGGAAACTTACCTGTAATGGCGCCCTTGTAAAAATGATTCATCCTTTAATGCATCGATCAAGGTTATTTGCCCACCAGTTTTCCTATACTTATGGTTCGATTGCCAAGCTTCCATGGCTGCGTTTCCATTCATAGGAAGACCTAGTCTATGTCGTGCGCTTCAAGTGCTTGTTCTTCACATGCCATTTTTATTTATTTCCTAAGTTTCAATAGTTTAAAACTGAAATATTTTGATTCATGAAGAGCTATGCCATTTTCCAAATGTTATATTTAAATCATTCAAAATACATGTTTTGGAGATTAATATTCGGCTGGGGTTTTAATTAATCCGATTCCCTTAGTCATGTTTCCAATATAAACTCAAAAGAATATAATTTAATTTGATTTTTCTCCCATAATGAGTTTTAAATTATTTAACTTGATATTTATTATAGAAATAATTCACTTCACATAGGTTAAAGATAAATATTTAATTTATCTCGAAATTAGTTAATTTCCAAAGTTGGGAGATTAATCAATTTGGAAATTATATATTTTATTATATAAATATTATTATAGTCTTAAACATATAAAACATAT
Organism: Sequoia sempervirens; assembly: GCA_007258455.2. Lineage (NCBI taxonomy): Eukaryota > Viridiplantae > Streptophyta > Pinopsida > Cupressales > Cupressaceae > Sequoia > Sequoia sempervirens. The sequence continues at coordinate 3,350 of VDFB02236280.1, forward strand.
ATATATATATATTTCAATACAACTATAACAATATTATATATAATCCATAAGATATAATTTCATATATATCTATATATTTAACAATTATATAAAGAATATCATGAGCCAGTTAGCAACCCGATATATAAATATATACATTTTTACTTAAAGTCATTAGGAAATAATAATATTATATTATTAATATCCACAAATAATAGGTAGCGTGTGTATATATATAAACACGTATATACTCGTATATACCTCAGTGCATATGTATGTGTATGTATACCATGTCAACACATACGTATGAGCATATCCGTTTGCCTATCATACGTCTGTATCGATATGTTTATACATATGGATACGTGTACGTAATGTATACATGTGTATACATACCCACTCAATCTATACACATATATCCACTCACATTTTCCACACAATGATCACAGTATAGTAAGTATGATAAACAAACAATCATCACTCACAAAGCACAGAGAAGTAAACCAGACTCCTAAAGCCTATGGATGATTTATCAAGACCAACTTATCTAACTTAGTTCCTCCAAACCTATAATGGTGTGTATGTATATGCTCAAATGGTTCTCGTTATTGTTTACTCGACCAAGCTCCTCTCCCGAGTGATATTTCTCCTCTACTTGGAGGAATGGTCCTCATACTTGCATTCCATGACATGACAACGGAATTCATATGCTCTCAACCATAGAAACAAAAATCTGCAAAAAAACCCGATTAATCGCGATTTTTAAAAAATCTGTAGGCTAGACGATTTTTTCCCCAATTTTTTGAAAACATCTTTGACCTTTTGGTCACTGATCATTTCCCATTTAAAACTGTAAAATTGCCAAAAAATGTGTATAAAACCTACAAAAAAATCGTGAATAAAATTGTGCTGATTTTCACTAAAAAAAAAGCAATGAAATGTTGCTTACTATTATGCTTTGATAGATTTTTCCAAGCATCCATAGCTTGTTCGAAAAGCACCTATTTTAGGCTTTTAGCATAGCAGCAAGGCAGTGAATTGTTTGGTAAAATGCTATGGTAGACATGTATGAAAAATGTCATAGCATAGACAAGGCAGTGAACTGCTTTGAAAGGTCGCCTTGAAGAAATGTGGTCTCATGGTGATGGAATGCCATGACAATCCATAGCCTTAGGAATTCGTCATGGCATTCCATCACCATGAGACCACATTTTCGAGGCATTTTTTCAAACAGTTCGGCTGCCCTTGTCTATGATATTGTTTACTATTATGCTTTGATAGATTTTTTCCAAGCATCCAGTTTGTTCAAAAGCACTTGTTTTAGGCTTTTGGCCATAGCAGCAAGGCAGTGAACTGTTTGATAAAATGCTTTGGTAGACATGTATGAAAAATGTGGGATAGAAAGGTAGTGATTGTTTTAGGGGTAATGCCTCAAAGAAATGCAGTCTCATGGTGATGATTGTCATGGCATTCCATCACCTTGAGACCACATTTCTTTGAGGCATTTTTTCAAACAATTCACTGCCTTGTCTATGGCTTGTCATGGCCTTCCATCACCATGAGACCACATTTCTTTGAGGCATTTTTTCAAACAGTTCACTCCCTTGTCTATGCTATTGCTTACTATTATACTTTGACAGATTTTTTCCAAGCATCCATAGCTTGTTCAAAAGCACCTCGCTTTTAGGTTTTTAGCCATAGCAGCAAGGCAGTGAACTGCTTGATGATAAAATGCCTGCAGATATGTATGAAAAATGTCGTAACGTAGACAAGGCGAACTATTTGAAAAGATGCCTCAAAGAGTGTGGTCCTATGGTGATGGAATGCCATGATATCCATCACCATAGATCATTTTGAGGCATCTTTTCAAATAATTCACTGCCTTGTCTATGGCTTGTCATGGCATTCCATCACCATGAGACGACATTTCTTTGAGGCATATTTTCAAACAGTTTACTGCCTTGTCTATGCTATTGCTTACTATTATGCTTTGATAGATTTTTTCCAAGCATCCATAGCTTGTTCAAAAGCACCTGTTTTGGGATTTTAGCCATAGCAGCAAGGCAGTGAATTGTTCGATAAAATGCTTTGGTAGACATGTATGAAAAATGTCATAGCATAGACAAGGCAGTGAACTATTTGGTAAAATGCCTCAAAGAAATGTCGTCTCATGGAATGCCATAACAAGCTAATGCAATTGGCAGCTGCTCCTAGTTATTAGTTATGCAATGTGAAGTAATTGCATAACTGCTTAGGTTGACTTTGTCGAAAACTATATTGTAAAAGAAAATTGTCATCTATCAGCATCTAGTTATTAGTTATTCAATGTGAAGTAATGCTTTGAGTTTGAAAGATGTGCAATGCAATGAATGTAATCAGCAATATGAATATAAACTATAAAAGTCTATTTTCTACATTTCATTAGTTAAACTCTTTATTTTATTTGCTCTCTATATCTCTATGCTATGGAAATGCCTTTCGATTTCAAAAAAATAGTTTTTATCTCTTGTTCTACAATTTTTTACCTTTTTTTTAAATCTGATATTTTTCCCATTTTTCAAAAAATTCTTATACTTTTGGTTTGTCGATTTATTCCCCAAAAGATTTTGTTGCTATGTTCTCAACAATGCAAGATACATGAAATATCTCAAAAGTTAGAATAAACATTAATCAACATCTTACATGCAACATTCATCAAGAATAACATCTAATGAGATAATCATTAAATGGTGACACATTCATATTGACAACAAGAACAACATGTTTTATTCATCACATTGATTCAGTCATTACAATCAATTTCCCTATGCAATAGTAGCTATACAATCGGGGTGTAACATTTGTTGTTTCTAGTAAGCTGTTTCTTAGCCTATAACTCAGATAGGGGTTCCTTTTCCTTGGCAAGTTTGAGATCCAACTTACTGTAAGGAGTGTTCACTTGCATAAAACCGTATCCCAGCATATATTCAAGAGTTCAGAGCCTCAACTATATTCTAAGGAGACGGCAGATTCAAGTGATCCAACCAATCCATTCCCGCTCCTATGCCCTCATGCTCTATTTATCTTGGGGAGATAGGATAGATTAAAAGTTAGTTTAGTCGTAGTTAAGATCTGTAGAAACCAAAGAAAAGCTTAGCTACGATACATTGTGTTTGTGCACCCTTGTGTCCTATCGCTGAGTAAAAAAGATAGGAACCTTAGTTTTTTTTATGCATACATCAGCAAAGAGGGATCTTCCTCTCTATAATCCGAAGGAGCAGTACTACAACACTTGCAATTGCTAACCGTTTCCAATAAGCACTCCAGAGGTGCTAATTGAAACGCCAATAGGAATCAATTGATTTGATGATCAAATGAGGAGACACCTTCTCCTTTATATACCAAACTAGGTGCTCTCCTCTAGAGCCGACCTTCTAGTTGAATGTAATATTTTGTTTAACAAAAGGAAAGGCCGACCTACCTTTGTTTAATTTTATTTAGGAGAAAATATCTCCCGCCGCTGCAAAACACTAACACTCCCTCTTATTAGCTAGGGAGGTATTTTCAAATATCCTTGTCATGGAATCTCTCAACATGATGCCCACAATGGCTACACCCATTTGTGGAAAAACACATCTTAGTCTCAGAGATGTACAAGGGCTCGCACCTCATATTTCTTAGTCTCAGAGAAATATAAACTACAAGGGCTTTCACCTCATATTTCTCCCTCTTAGAGAAATATACACTATAAGGGCTTTCACCTCATATTTCTCTGTCTCAAAGAAATATACACTACAAGAGCTTTCACCTCATATTTCTCCATCTCAAAGAAATATACACTACAACAAATCTTAATGATGTTGTGACTCCCTCTAGAGCTCCAAGTACCCACATCAACCTCCTGACCTCCTCGTCTAAGATTTCCTGTAATGCTTTCCTTAGAGGAAGGGTTTCCAATGGACACCTCTAGCACTACGGACTTGCGAGAGTCCAGGACTGTCCTCCTCGATCTCATCCGAGATCACCCTATTCTGAATAGGTTTGCGGAGCTACCAATGTCAAATCTAGATTGACTGCCTTATGCAATTCTATTCTCTGCAGCTAAAGGGGTCTTCCAAGGACTTAACACTTGCCCTTGCAACACTGCGACACCTTCACTTCTTCTCAATGAGTCACTCTAGTTCCTCGAGACATAGGACTCCATTTGTTGAACACAAAACTCCCTCTTGATCCCTGCCTCAATACAAAGATCACAAAAATCCTCTGGAAGTGAACTCCCCTCCATTGACTGATCTCAGAACCTTAATCCTCTTCCCGAAAAGATCTCAACTCGTGCCTTGAATTCTTGGAATCTGAATCCCTCTGAATGGGAGGAGTGTAATCGAGGGATGAATCCATATCCATAGGAGCCTCTTGCTCCTCTTCAAGAATCGTCACCTCAAATAATGAGGTCTTCAATATATCTTCAAATAATCCAACATCCTTTTGCTCCTTGATCCATCCTGTATTTTAAAGAGATTAATAATAGTTCATAAAATTAAACTACCTCGAAGAGGAATATACAGACCAATGCTAGTAGCATACATGATTCACTATTCCCAATTTTATTGCATGAATTATTATTAACTACCAAAGAGACTCGCTTTTGAGAAACACAATTGCGTCTTCACCCAAGACTGGCATTGGTTTATTCAACAAAACCTCCTCCATCACAGACCAAACCAGACCTATCACCACCCACCTATCCAACTTGGCGCATGTACTTCACAATCTTCCTAGCGATATAAACTAAAGCAATTTAATACATGTCCAGTATCAACAATAACTGCGATCTACATATAGGAATAATGAATGTGATATCACAAGAACTAGTGATAGTGAGATGCCAATTGGCTATAAAAGATATGACATTAGGTCCACCTCGTGATTCCCGTTGAATTCTGAAGCTATCAACATTAGACATTCAAGCCTCTTAGTGCTTCTTTTATGGTGAAAAGCGGTTGTAGAAGGAGTGATCACTCATTGTTCCTTCGTTCTGGTTGAGCCTATAATTTTCTTGAAAAAACTCCTCCACCTAGTTGCTTCATATTATTAAGACCCTTCCTGAGCCCAACATTAGCAAATACTTGTGAAGAAAGTCATTAGCATAAATGAATTAATGTTTCCTCATGCTTCGCGTCACCTCCTCTTAAGCTATTGCCATTTTTGTAGCTCACGATCATTCAATCCATAGTTTTAAGAACTCAACCAACACCAAGCTTTCATATTCTCCACAAGAACCATTCTAGCTTTGACGGAAATTGGAAATGTCAATACCTGTCTCCACAACATATCCAGCAAAGCGATGAAGATGTTCGACTCTTCAACATAATATTAACTTGAATTCATTTGCTCGACTCATCTACAAAAAACATCGACCCCATAAACTTATGCTTTCTCTGAAACTGACATCGACCCTTCAAATGTCATTCTTTGAGAGATTGCGATAGTTGCTCCTTAAAATTCAACTCCATTCCGTAACACCTTCACTCGAAAGATTACATATGAAATCGTCTTCCTATACTGCTTAGCCAAATCTTATCAAATCTTTTTCCAAGCCCGCTCTGATACCATGTTAGTTTTCAGATCAGAAATGCAAATAAGCAGAAAATACAACACATAGAACAATGAACACAGTATTTTACCCTAGGAAAACCCTCCTACTTGAGGGAGAAAAACCCAGTTGTTGTGACCTTTTCACACATCGCCCCATTCAAAGTGGGGACCACTAATTTTTGCTCCATTCTAGTCTTTTGGCTTTGGTATTTGTTTCTCTTTCTGTCTCTTTTCTGTTGTCTGCCTTTTCGGGGATGTGCCCGTCTATGAGCTTAAACGTGAAATTTTGGCCAAGTCTGTAGAATTAGGGTTTACACTTTTTTGGTCAATTTGAAGTCAAAAGAAGTGAGTAAGTTGAAATCTGAGGTTGGCAACATAGTCAGAATGCTTCCAGCAAGTTTTCAGCTAAATTTCATCGAATTTCGATAACTTACTATTTTTAGTAAGTGTACAATTTGGGGTGCCCTTCTTAGTACTTTTGAAGTTTCGGGATTACACTGCGATCCGTAACACATCAAGCTGCTCATCTGCAAATTTTGAGCCAGAACAGACAACTTGCTATTTTTAGCAGTTCAACTTCCGAAGCAAATTTTAGGGTTTATATGCAAAGTTCTTTAATGCATGTCTGGAGATTCTTTCTGGGTTTTCCTCGAAACCTACGCTGGCGATATATAACATGCAAAATGGAGATGATGACTTCAAGATTCATCCTTCGTGAGGGGCTATTTTAGGGTTTGCATGTTGAATCTCTTTGCATGTCCTGATATCTTTGTGGTTTTCCGAGGGCTCTCGCGAATGGTGTAACATGCAAATCGATCACGACTTTTCAGATTTCCGCCTTCGTGAGGCTATTTTAGGTTTGCATGTCGGGTTTCAAATGCATGTCGGGTGATTCCTCTTATGGGTTTTCTTAAGAGCTACGCAGTTGATGTGACATGCGCTACAGGTGTGATCAATTTTTAGAGACTTACTATTTTTAGCGTGTCCATTCCAACAACGCCTAACGATCGATCAAGCAAACAAGGGCGCTGTAATTAAACCTGGTCAAACGAGGTCATTTGATATACATGTCAAATTAGGGTTTCCAGCCTTCGACCCAAAAAGAGGGGTAAAATGCCGTATTCTTTCAAAACCGGCAATATCCCATCATGATCGCGATCTTCGCTTATCCAATCGATAAAATTTGAAGGTAATCGGCTAATTTACCATTTATAGTAAGCATGCCTGCAATTGGCTAAAAATAGTAAACCAGCATCGGGCGCTAGTGTGAACAGGAAAGTCATCCGATGAGGGTCACGTCATTCAGATTTCAAGCCAAACGAAGTTGGGGAAGTATCAAAATCAGGGAATTGCTATAAATAATAAACCACCTTCAGAAACATGCTATAAATAGCAGGTCAGCTCGAGATGGCAGTGTGAATGGGTCAAGTAGGTCATGACAATCTTGTGGTTAAATTTTCGAATCAATCCGAGCTTCAGAGATGTGAAAATCAAAGGACTTACTATATATAGCAGGGCGTGGAGAAGCTAGCAGAAGGAAGGAAAATCGCCTAAGGCATTGAGTTCATCCTGCTGACCCCCTCAAATGCACCCAACTTGCCTTGAAGCCATGAAAAATTCTAAGTGATGAAGTTCATCCACCTCTTAACCCTAAATGCGCCCTCAAAGAAATGAAGTATGATGAGGAAAAAATTGTCTAAGTCTAGATTTCGTCCTGTAGGACCCTTCAAATGTGCCCAAGGAAGGGTGAAGATGTTAAAAAAATTCTAAGGCAAGGCGTTTGTCCTTCTCCATATGCAAAATGCACCTACTTCACAAGGAGGAGATGAAATAAAGTTTAAGTCAAGACTTAAATCTGCCTGCCATCCCTAAATGCACCCTCATGCAAAGTCAAGATGTTTAAAAAATTCTAAGTCAAGGTGTTCATCCTCCTGCACATGCTAAATGCACCCAAGCAAGCTAGGAAAAGACAAAGTTTTAAATCCTCCTTGGGGTCCAAAATGTGCCCATGCTTGAAGAGGAGTCAAAGGGGTCAAAGGCTTTGAAAGTGTTAATCCTTCTCCACCCCCTAAATGCGCCCATCCTTCTGCCTATGTGAAATGCGCCCAAGAGAAGGTGAAGACAAGTGAAAAAGTTACTAAGGCGTTGTGCAAGAAAAGAATATTCCTAGTGTTGACTTTCTTCTTCCCCCTTTGAATGTGCCACGTCTAGGATGAGCCTGAGGTGAAAAGTTGTTAAGTGAAGGTGAAATTGATGAAAGGAGTTACCAAGGCGTGGTGAAACCCTCTTAAACATGTTAAATGCGCCCAAGGTAAGAGTGAAAAAAGTCAGGGGCGTTGAATCCTCTTCTATGTATGAAATGCGCCCAAGGTGATATGAATAAAAAAATGGCTAAGGCGTTGGTGTTAAGTCCACTTCAATGTGCTAGATGCGCCCAGGTATAAGATGAGACATGAAATAGGAAAATATCTAAGACAAAATGTTCAAAATTCCTCCTTGATGCCTCTTATGCGCCCAAGCTAGTGATGATATTATTTTTAAAAAAATTCTAAGTATTAAAATTTCACCTTTAGGAAAAATATGCCTCAGTCTGATGGAGGGTGGTGAAATTTGTTAAGGCATGAGTGAATCGGCGAGAGGAAGTCAAAGGGTACCAGCTTCGCAAGGATGATAAAAATTTTCAAGACAGAGCAAGAAAATATGCCTAGGGATGAAGAATTGGAATAAATTTGATAAAAAATGTTTTTTCAAAGGTTAAAAAATTCAAAAATTAAATGTACCCCTTCGTTTGTAGACCCATGAATTCAACACGTTCTGAAGGGAATTTTCTTTTGGGTATCGAGCATCTTCGACAAGGGATGGATTTTAAAGTCTTCCACTGCTCGCCAAGGCTTTCAAGATGGAAATTTTGATTGGCACTTGAATGATGAATTTTCCTAAGGGAAATTTAAAAATTTTCTAAGGCAGGAGTAAAATATTTTGTTGAAATAAAATGCCTCATACGATGAATCTGAAGTGGATTGCCTAGGTGAATTTGATCAAATTCTTCATGAGACTAATCTTCCAGAGTTAGAGATGAATAAAATTGAGTGTCAGAGCTTTAGTTGGTGAAGTGAATTTCTTAAGAAGATGCAATTCAAGTTAATATTTCCAAAAGATGATTTTAAAATACCAAGTGAAGTATGCCTTGGCTAGTCAAGATAAATCTTTTGAAATTCTAGAAGGTCAAGATTCTAGACGCTAGATGACAAGTGTTGCAATTGCCAGAAGAGGGAAATTCGAATTCTTGCTATGAAGTAGTGGAGATTTAATCAAATGGCTAAACTTAGCTCCTTCTAGAATTCGACTCTGCTATTTGAGCTGAGAAGTTGCTTCATTTTTATTCATCAGTTGAAGAACTTCGACTTGAGGCAAAAGAGGACTGTTGAGGCTGAAATTTAAGAAGTCTAAGTGCTGAGAAGTTGTTGGAAGAAAAGTTGGCCGATTTCTCAAAGTGTTGAAGTTGTTGAAGCCAGATTAGAAATTTGCTAAGTCTTTCTCAATTCGAAGTTGCTAGAGGAGAAGTTGAGGATGGCTGAAGTAAGAGCAACTGGCAGAGATAGTAATGCTGCATCCAAGCAAGCCGTTATCAAGAAGCTGAGCAAGCCTTTCCTGCTGGAGTCAAAATTCACTTCGAAGTTGGGCAAGCTGGCTGACACAAATTTGGGTTCTTTCAACATGGAGGCTTTTAAAAGTCGAATGATGGGAGTTGGCAGTCATCGTCCTTTAGTCACTTCGCACAATATTGTTCGAAGTGGGTTGTATGCAGCTGTTGGTTTTCCGCCAGCTATTCAGTGTCCAGAGCTGATGATGGAGTGTGCTAACTACTATGATCCGGATCACAGGTCTATTGTTTCACCTAATGGTAGTGTTGATGTGTTTTTCATTGTTGACCGCGCAAGAATAAAAAGTCACCAGCTTCCTATTCTCTCTGATCAAAGTATCTATGCGCTAAAGGTGCGAGAGTTAAGTACGTTCCAACTCCAAGGTTCCTTCAATGCGAATAAATCTGAGTTGGCTCCAATGCCAGTTTCTTTGAGTATTTCAAGGGACTTACGGAATTGTTGTTCAACGTGAGAAGGGATTTTTCACCGGAGTTGATGGATTTATCAATGAGGCCGCGGGTTTCCTATTCTAACGAGAAATCTTGAACTTAAAATGGGTGCGGAGTTTTGAAGTCTAAATCTATTCATCACCCGGGATATGGAGCTCAACTTCAACAAACTTCAACCAAACTTGGCTTTGCCTCGCCTCGGACAGCTTCCACGGAGTCGGTGCAATCTTCAGGGGAGATGACTAAAGATGTTCAAACCACCACTTGACATGAAGATACCATCACAACGACACATACCATCATTCAAATCGTGATTGAAGTTAGGCCCACAATGTTTCCAGTTGACCACACAAGGCAAACACACCATCAGTGAGCCCGCTAGTGGTATGGATAAGCGAAGCTTGCTTAGATCAAACACCACATTCCATAGCTAACATCTACTTGCATAAAAATGAAATTACGCTACTCTACACTACTTGAAGTAGAAGGGATGAAGAAACCTCGCTAGCTATCCATAACAAAGAAGAATTTCACCATCAATGAAAAGATCTTTTATTATGAAAGTTTTACACAACAATCTCTTGCAAAAGTTTTCAAAGTAAAACTTCCTTCTTCTTCAACTACACTATCAATCTATACTGAGCTACTTCTAAGTTGTCCCTCTACTCTATGTCTACTGTCTAACTTGATGTCTATTCTAATTCTACTGAGGTACAAATGAGGGGGGATGCCCCTTTATATAGCTGGCCAAGTCCAACGGACGGCTCAGATTACAATTGGCTGGATGGCCCAGATTGTGCCACCTCAGCCCTAAACAAGATTCACCCTAAAAACCGCCACCAAGAGGGGTGGGGTAATAAATGAGCCATTAATGTCCATCATCTTTCTAGAAGATTCAAGCTTTGAAACGCGTTCACACTGCTCTTGATCTCCTTCTTGACGTTGTTCTTCAGTTTTGCTCAGGCTTCCATTCACGGGTTTGAAAACATTCTTCTTTGTCCTTGAGCCTCAACTACTTGGCCATTTCTTGCGAATTTTTCTTCCTTAGGGTTGAAATGTCATCTTGGATTACTTTCTTCATCACTTTAAGTCATCACCACTTGGTCTCGACGTTTCTCCTGCAAAACAAGCAAGGAGAAGAGCATTAGAACACTTCATAATATAAATTCAACTTACTTACCAGGATTTTCACGCTCTAACTTCCAAGCGTTCATTGTCTTCACTAGCCAACTTCGTGTTCAAATTCTTCATGCCTTGTGGAACAGCCTTGCATTTTGTTGGCACACTTCACTCGACATTTCATCAACTTCGGCTCGAGAAGAAATGCTTTTCATCGAAATTTGGTCAAAATTATCAGGCATCCCTTCAAATTCATGCGCCAAAGGCATTCTATCTTCAACAACATCATTTATTCCTTGCCTTAGAAAAAATTTCAAATTTCCCTTAGGAAATTCATCAACCCGGTGCCCATCAGAATTCTCCATCTCGAAGGCCTCAACGAACTATGGAAGACTTTAAAACCCTCTCCTTGTCCGAAGATCTTCAATACCGGAGAAGAAAATTTTCTTGAACCTCTAGAATCCATGGGTGCTCCTATGACGGGTTCATTTAATTTTCTAAATTTTGAACCTTAGAAAAATAATTTCTCATCAAATTTATTTCATTTCTTCACCCTTGAATGCATTTCCCTTGCTTTCGACTTGAAATTTCTCATTGACCACAATGAAGGCTGGAGTGTCGACTCATTCACTTGATCGGACTTTATCCATGCCTCTAAGAATTTCATCTCCTCTCTCCGGACTTAAGAGTGATATTTTCCTCCCCTCACAGAGGAAGGTGGAATTTCTAACTTGCCAAAAATTTTTAATTTTTCATCAACTTGGAAAATTTCCACATGGCTTACTTCAAGTTTCCACACTTAGAAAAAATTTTAAACTTTTGATATTACCTCTTTCCAGCCAGGCGCCTTCAACATGGTGGACTTCAAGTTTTGAGGACTTAGTAGAATTTTTAAGCATTCATTTTGTCAAGGGCGCATTTACCACCTTGTGCTTTGAGCTTGACGCCTTAGAATATTGTCTCCCTTGATGTCTCCTTCTTGGGTGCATTTAGGGCCCTGTGCTTCATTTTTCCATGCCTTAGAGTGAATTCTTCATCTCATTCCTCATGGGCGCATTTTGGGGGGCCTACTTCCAATCTTCAACATTTAGAAAATTTTTCTCATCTTTACTCCTTGCTAGACTCATTTTGATGGGGGAGCTTCCAGTTTTATTGCCTTAGAATATTTTCCCTCATGCTTCTAACTTAGGCGCATTTACTAGGGTCAGCTTTCATTTTTCTACGCCTTATAAACTTTATTCACTTCCTCCTTGAAGTAGGGCGCATATAACCCCTTGAACTTCAAATTTTCACGACTTAGAATTTCTCTAGGCCTTTCATCTCTAGCAAGGCGCATTCAAGAGGGTCATCTTTCAATCGATAACACTTAGATTATTTTTCCCTCTTCATCTTCTCTTCAAGGGCGCATTTGGAGGGGGGAACTTCCACCTTGGGTGCCTTAGAAAAATTTTGATGCTTCTTCTTCTTCAAGTCGCACATGGGGCTTGAGCTTCCAATTTTTACACTTTGGAATATTTTTCAAACTCCCCTTTTTCACAAGTCAAGGTGCATGTTATACCATGAACTTCCAATTTTGGATATTTAAACAATTTTCTAACCTCCTTCAGGCAAAGGCGCATTTCCCCTTCTGAGGTTCCAATTTGCAACACTTAGAGGAATTCCTAGTCAGCCTTCCAAGCTTGGGCGCATTTAGCCCCTTGTAGTTTCAATTTCAGTGACTTAGTCAAATTTCCGTTACCTCCTCCTCTCCTTGGGCGCTTTTGGGGGGTCAAGCTTCCAATTTTCCAGACTTAGAATTTTTTTGAGCTTCAATCTTCTCCCAAGGGGGGCATTTTGAGTAGGCAACTTCAAGTTTCTAACACTTTGAAGATTTTCACCCTCATTCTTTCCTCAAGGGCGCATTTTCATGGGTGAGCATCAAGTTTTAATGCCTAAGTAAAATGTTCATCCTTTTGCAAGCTAAGGGCGCATTTTGACCTGTGAGTTTCCATTTTTCCAAACTTAGAAAATTTTCAAGGCTCTTGCCAACTTGAGGGCGCATATCATCCTATGAGCTTCCATTTTCAATGCCTTCACTAAATTTCCTGCCTCATCTTCAGCTTCTCAAGGTGTGTTTGGCCTG
>VDFB02236281.1:0-13075 GCA_007258455.2 Sequoia sempervirens
AGAAAACTCCACCATGTTGGCCAAGCTCTGCGAGGCTTGATAAAGAAAGGCGATACTTTCGAGGCCTTGAGACATGGAAAAATGCCTGTTGTCATGGTCGGAAATGAAACAGGTAAAGCTCAGCAAATTGGTGGAGGTTGGGGTAATTCCCGACAAAGAAAAGTTTGTAGAGGTAAAAGAATCACTGAAACACAGGATTCAAGTGGTTCAATCCCTCATTGAAGATCTTCACCAAGTACAGGAAGATGTCGACGGGCATCGTAACATTCTTGACAAAAGTATCAGAGAGTTGCCTGGTCAACTTCTTGAGGACAATCGTATCTTCCTACCGGCCGCAGAAATATCCCTGATCTTCAAGGAAGCCATCACGAATTTGATCGACAGTTCAGACTTCTCAGAAGCTTCGCTGAACATCATTTGTGATACAAGGCTCACGTTGGACAACCTGAAGACGCATCTTGACAGGTGCAAAAAGGTTCACTCATCACCTTACATGAGATTGATCCGCGAGGGGAATTCACACACCATTGTAGTTACGTTAGTCGGATAAGAGAAGTTAGATGGGAGACTAGGAGGAAATTTGAAGACTTCCGCGCCCAATGCAAAGAGGCGTGAAGCGGCCCCCTATTCTCCAGTGTTAGACATTTCCGGTGCATCCCTTTATGCATCTTGTAAATATTTCTCGACATTTTCGAATGTCATTTTGTAAATTGTAATTACACCAAGTCCAAAGATGTAACATTTTCAAAACAAATTACACTTTGACTTTGGTCAAAGTTAGGTGAGATTTCCTAAAATCGCTCACCTAACTCTCCCTGATTTTCTCAATCTCTTTCCTTCTTTTGCTCATCCCTCTTTCTATATAATGTGAGGGATTTTCATTGTAATATTATCTTTTAGCCTTTTGCAACGAAGTGCTGCCCTTTTGTAAACAAACTTGTGAAACTTTGCGTTCATATTTTGTGAATGAGATTCAATCAATAAAGGAAAGGATTGCAAGCCAAACTTTGTGTTGGATTCGATACTTTTGTAAGTTGATTCGATTTGGTAGTGATTAGTTCGAGGAATCTGAAAGACTCTAAGTAGTTGATGTAAACTTTGTGTTACATTCGTTATTTAGATTGCATTGTATTTCTTTTATCATTGGTTGAATGATCTATAAGACTTTGCGCTTATAATCATTCATGCTCTTGCATGTTCTTGTTGGATAATCTATAAGACTTTGTGCTTATAATTATTCATACTCTTGGATACTTTGTCGAAGGATCTACAAGACTTTGTGCTTGTAATCGTTCGTGCTATTAACACTTTTGTTGGATGATCTACAAGACTTTGTGCTTGTAATCGTTCATGTTGTTTGAAGAATTGTTGCGTCTAAGAAGACTTTGTGCTTCTAACGTAGCAAACGGTACGTTTATGCAGATCCGACATTGATAAAGCTACGGAACGACTTTGTGTCTTCGTGAGCTTTCCCATTTTATTTTCTTTTGTTTGTTGTTAATTACTTAGGTATCTCTAAGCCGCTTTGTGAGATAGAGATATTGAGTAATGCTTGCTAGTTGTTAGTTTTCAAGTTATCAAGAATTGAGACTTCCAATACGTGGAAGCATTGTAAACATCTTCTCACGAAAAAGAGAGAAGGATGAATGTAACACACCCCCCCCACTCCGTGAATTTCGTGTACATTTTGTAATTACTTGTGTGATTTACTATTGTTTCTCTTAGCAGTAAGAAGGGCGCCTCCCCTTTTCGAGAGGAGAGATTCATATCTCACATAGCTGTGGCTGAAGTCCAAGTTGTGTAATCTATCGAAAGCTGATTACATAATTTTCACCCAACAGATTCAAATCTGTCAGTTTTCAGCTTGTATGATTTAAAACTATAGATTTTTAAAGCAATTTCTTTCAAAATCGCACTTTATCTATTATTGCAAAAAAACACAAAAAACATCAAAAACGCTAAAAAACAATCAGTTTCAGAAACAGTGAAACCAAGGGTTTCTACATCTACCAAGACACATCAAAGACGAAACTTAAGAAACAAGTTCATATGGAGAAGAATTCTGATGGCGAAAACATCCTTGAGTTTGCCACACCTCCAGAGGACAAGAACATTGATGGGGCTGAAATTGATGACTTTAAGGTTTTCAAGGCCAATCTTTGTAGAAGCACCCGACTAACTGATGTAAATCTCTTTGAGGTTGCAACAGATAATCTGAAGGAACGAGTGCTCAAGGATGGAGAAGATAAAGCAGCCCTCAAGGCTGAGATTCGGCAGCTGCGACAGTACATTTCCAACTTCCTTCATGGTACTTCACAGGCCTCTTTGTTGCGTCCACAAATTTTGGAGTCACTTGCAAATCAACATCAACTAAGTCAGTTGGTCATCTACGGAAAACATATGAGAGATTGGGTAGAAGAATTCATCACCAGGGGCAGATTTATACTTGTAGAGATGTACCAATTGAGGTATAATGCCCATGATCTTCGCTCAGGGATTCAAGAGTTTGAGCAGAATATAGTGGAAAGGAAACCAAGAGACGGGATCGCCATTTCCGACTAGAGGATGGTTTATGATTTAGTCATTACAGAAGAATACAAGAAGAAAATTTTTTCTTGGAGAGAACAACACCTCTTCAAAGTAAAAACCTACGAAGGAATATCTGTAGAATTGGCTGGATATAGATAGAAGGTTGCTAATACTCTCAAGTTCGTAAGCACGTTTGTGTTGTAGATCCCTTGTCAATATCGACATGAAGATGGCACTTACTTTGATCTTGGTGAAGTATAGACAGAGTTTCAGAACCTTGTTCGTAGCAGCTTTAATAGTGATCCTATTGCCTGCAAGATGAATCATGTTGCCGCAATGTCAGCAAAATTTGATGAAGCAACTAAAAAGAGAAAATAATTTCTAAGTTTGATCGCAGATGGTGAGATGTTGGAAAAATGGTACATTGTTCTTGGTAGTATCAGTGTTCCTAATGAAGAGGCAGTTAACAACTTTTTGGAGGATATGATTTCCCAA
Organism: Sequoia sempervirens; assembly: GCA_007258455.2. Taxonomy (NCBI): domain Eukaryota; kingdom Viridiplantae; phylum Streptophyta; class Pinopsida; order Cupressales; family Cupressaceae; genus Sequoia; species Sequoia sempervirens. Next base: position 3,025 of record VDFB02236281.1, read on the forward strand.
GTTATCAATGAGTGAACTACTAGTTGGAGCATGCAAAGATTTCCAGGAATAGAACTCAAGTTAAGGCAGCAGTTAACTTGATGCCTTTTCCAAGTGTTGTACCCCAAATAAATTTTTTGGCATTCTGTATAAATTGAGCTAAATCATGATAAAATGCCATGTTGAGTCAGTTTTAGGTCAAACCAATCATAGAATCTTGGTGGGTTTCTGCGAAGGAACACATGTACAAAATTTTGAAAAATTGAAAATTAGGGTTTTTTCCCCTATTTTCAGGGAAATTCCCCGAAAATAGGACCTTCCCAGAAATGATCGAAAATGATTTTGATAGGCTTAAAAGGCTTCACGATCACATTGGTCAAGTCAGAATCATCAAAAGACACGTTTTACTCTGGTGGGTCTATTTCTCTTTTTCAGGAACGAAGTTAGGAGCTCCACAGCCATTAATGGCAAATTGGCCAGTACCAGGTGTTGAAAGCTAAGCTTCAAAAGCTTCAATGACACAACCATGGCGGAAAAGGTCGAAAAAGATGCCGTTTGATGAAGGAGATTCCCGAAATTAAAAAAGATCAAAATTTGACTAACTATGGAGATGTTACGAAGGGGAGATTGCTCACATGTTGAAAAGGCGCCTTCTTCAGCCCGAGGAAATACATGATTTTGAGGGTCAAATCACGGTCGATTATGATCATCCAGCGGTCATTCTTAGCGTTTGAAGTCTTGCTTTCGGCAATTAGAGCAAACATCCAGATCATCCGATGAATAGATCACTAGCAACTGCTGACGAAGCAAAAAGAGGCAGTTGAGGAATTATCAGGAAACCACAGTTAACGGCGAAGTTCTAAGGAAAAAGAGCCTTTTCAAAGCAAAGGCGCCCTTCCTTTTGGACTTCCAGATGCTGACCAATGACAAAGGGCTTCCTTTGATGACCTTCTCAGCTCAAGCAAATCTCGGAAACGCAACTGCAAGCATCAATACCTGACAGAGCAGTCAACGGATAATCTGGATCAAAGTAGGCAACTTGTCAGATGAAAATAATCAAGCTAAAAGGCAAAAGCGCCCTTTTCAAGGAGGGGCGCCCTTGGATAAAGGAACCCTAATTTGAGATCCAGATTTCCCGAAGACAGTCATTCTTAGCAGAACAGAGCTGAGTACCTGATGAAACGTCATGTGAAAACATCTGACTCTCCGATCAACGAGAAATCCAGTTCAAGGCACGAGAGGTCATTTCAAATAAGCTGAAGAACGAAGACTGAAAAATCACTAAGGCATTGGCAAAAGCGCCCTTTCTTGGGAAAGGCGCCCAGTCTTTTGGAGCCCTTAACTCAGCTTTTTATCATTCAGTCTCCCAGGCACTTCTTTCCAGTATGGATTCAGCTCCGCAGTGAATGTGTCCGTGACGTCTCAAGATCAACAGGCAACGCCAGATTCAGGATCAAACAGGGGGTTTTAAGGAGAGAAAATACCAAAAAACTTGCAAAATATGAAAAGGGACGCCTAAAAAAGGTCAAAGGTCATTTGTTGACTAAAGTCAAAAGCTTTTTGAGTTAAAGTTGGCTAAAACGCTCCACGATTGGTGGAAATCACCTTTTTAACTTCAGATCAAACTCAAATCACCTTTTGAGCTTGTGTTAGGTCCCCAAATTTGTGGATCTGAAGCACAAACATATATATTCAAGGAGATGGCGTCCCCTTTTCATTATTTCATTGCAGATTCAAAGACAAAAACAGCCACAAGCTTTCAAGTACGCCATTGAAGATCTGAAGGAGGTTTTCATCCGTTCTTCATTTTTATTTGCAGATCTGAAGCAGGAAAAGATTGCCATTTTGAGGATTGGGTCAGAGATAGTTTTTTTGAAGATCAGATAAAACTTCCAATCCACCTTCTGTCTTTTTCCTCTCTTCTTGTCTTAGGTTTTCTTGCATCTGACAGAAAAAGCAACAGGCTGCATCAGATCAGATCAACTGGGTATATTCAGCATCATTTTCCGGAGAAACCCATCTCGACAAATTTTCCAAAATCAGCAAACTTGCTGCCCCTATTTTTGGGGGTTTTTCCGAAAAAGTTTCAGAATCCAAATTCTGAGGAAGTGGGTTTGTTCAGCATTGAAACACGAACAAAACCCATGTGCCAGATTTTTTTCGGAAAAATACTTCGGCCGAGCTATTTTTAAGGGTTTTTACGAAAATCATCCCGAACTAGAGTCGAGCTGATCCAATCTTTAAGTTTTTCAGGATGCAATACTCCCAGGTGCAATACGAGACCAAGACGGTCTTACTCCATGATTACCTGAAAACAGTTGACACAAATCTACACCAAGTAAATCCAGTGGTCGATTTGGAGCAGTTAGAAGGCATGAATCAAATAACATTGCAGAATATCGAAGAACCCGGATTGCTGCAAGCCGCATCAATTCCCATCACACTACAAAGCGTAGAGCTCGTAATCGCTTGTATCAAGCATTACAACCCTACCACCAGAGAAATCAGAGCAGCAGATGGAATAATTGTTTGCAGTTTAAAACCTCAGGATATCGAAAGATGTTTTGATATTCCCTCACATCCTAACAGCAAAGTCATATCATTGACGGAATGTGAGAAAGCTTTTGAGACAACTAAGGACAAATGTCAAAGGATAATGGCCAAAAAATGGCTGAAAGTGACAAAGGCAAGCTTGCCTAAGTTGTTGGGGCGAGGAGAATGTAAAGACGAGTACGCAGTGTTAATCACTCTACTCAACAGTCACTGGAGAAGAAGATGGTCGTCAATTCCAGCCATGGATGTACTATGTCATCGCTAAAATCATTGGCAGGAGGGAATACTATGACTGGGCCACTTTGATCAGTGACACACTCCACCGACAAATCACTGGGTATCTGGAAGCTCATAGGTTCCACATGTGCTCTTACCTAGTATACCTAATAGCCTTCCACGGCGATTTTAGGTTATTGAACAATGTGGGAACCTTAGGTGTGCAGAAGGTTCACGAGTATTTCACACGTCTTGAGTTTACTCAAGCGGAAAGACACTTCAAGAAGACAAGTGATCACTTCACCATGCACATAGTTCGTGAGCTTAACCATGAGATGCACGTGCGTATTTCACAGACAGCCAGAGAGGCAATGACGGATTGGGCAGATTGGTTCATCCAATTTCCTACATTCTCCTACATACGCGTGTATGGCTACATTGGCCACCCCGCCATGCTACCAAGACACCCTTCGGATAGGGTAGTTTTCATGGAGTTCCTGAGACAGTTGTCCGAGGTTCATGTCCACTTGCGCTTGAAGAGGAAGACAGCTGTTAACTTTCCCGTTGAAATGGGACTATATAGATGTGAATCCGCGGCAGATGCAAAGATGATGGGTTAAGAAACAAGGAGGTTTAACCTCAAATATCTCATTGATAGAAGATCCTATGATCCCAGAGGACTCTATGCAGCACACCTTGAGCAACACTCGTCACATAAGTCTTCTATGGAAGATTATTGGGTGAATTGTAAAGACGAGTATGAAGTGCGAAGAAGGAACTACAGCAGATTCAGACTCCCACAGATTGCTGATTTCATGTCAGCAGACATTGAGGGCCTGTCAGATGATGAAAGGGAAGTCATTCTCCCCACATTCTTCGCAGATTCAGTTGACTCCCAACCGCTCCCGAGAGTGGATTGGTATGCCAAAGAGGATACATCTATAGAAGAAAGAACGAGTAGAGTGGTTAGAAATAGCCAACTCTATCTCGACAGCAAGAAATCAAGGAAGGTGATACCTCACAGAACAGAGCCGCCACAGGTTCAGTCTACACCACCTTCCACTTCAAGAAGGAAACCTAGACAAAAGCAATGGTGCAATCCCCCCCAAGGGATGAGGATGTCAAAACCTAGAACACAGAGGACACCAGTGGAGAAAGCCACACATAGTCCTGAAATAATCACGGGTATTGCTGCCCCAGAACAAAGAGTAGAGACTGCTACCCCTGATTCAGTAGAAGTTATCACGGAGGAACCAGCAGCATTAGTTGTTGAAGAACCAGTGGCTGAACCAATGGCGGAAGCAACAACAGTAGAAGCAGCAGCAGAAACGGTGCCTGTTATGGAAGCAGAGCCGCCAACATCACCAGTATCACAGCGAACACAAGTCCTCATCGACTTGGATTCGCCACCGAGAGACATTGCTCCAGCACAGTCTCACACATCTAGCGTTCAAGGGCCTCACGTCCCTCCTAGTGAAGTTTGCCGAGATTCTATTTGGCTTGAAGGTTTCCTAGGAAGGAAGAGGGAAAAACCCTCATATGAGCTTGACTTTACCGAATTCGACCACGTCCCACAAGACACGTCGGCGAAGAAGTTAAAGAAGCAAGTTCACATAGAAAGGAATGCAGAATGTGAGATCAGCATAGAGACTGCCGCTCCACCAGTAGAGAAAAGCATACACGAGGTTCAAGTAGAGGACTACACTTTGTCTCAACTTAACCTCGGGAAGACTACACGACAGGTGGAGGCGGACCTTCTCGGAATAGCTTCGGTGAGCGCACAAGAAAGGATGGCAAAGGATGGTAAAGAAAAGGCAGCCTTAAAGGCTGAAAATCAGAAACTGAGGTCTTACATCACCAACTTGATACATGACACACCGAACGTCTCAGCCTTACCAGCAGGACTACTAGATCTCCCCGCCGAACAAAATCATCGGCAATTGTTAACATTCGGCAAACACTTGAGAAATCAGGTGGAAGAGTTTGTTCTCAAGGGTAGATGCGTACTGGCAAACCTATACCAGTTATGGGATAGAGCACATGAACTTCGTGTGGAGATCCAGCAGTCGGAACAAAGGATTGCAGAAAAGAGGCTTGAAGACGAAAGTACAATTGCAGATTTGCAATTAGCATATCAATCAGTATACTCTGAGGAAAACAAGCAACATCTTTTTGCTTGTAAAGAACAATTGGCGTACAAGGTGAAAGCCTACGACGCTCATTCAGTAGAGATGATTGATTACAGAAGGGTGGTTGCCACTATTATCAACTTCGCAAGAATGTTGGTAATATCTTTCCCTTGCATGGAATATCAGTGTGAGGGAGGAGAATACGTCGAGTTGGTGACAGTACAGAACCAGTTCAGGGATGTCATCCGCAACACCTTTCTTGACGATCCAGAGGGTTGTAAGCTGGCTAAGGTAGCAGCTTTATCAACCAAGTTAGAAGAGGCAGCATCTCAATGCATTGACTTCGGAAATCAGCTCACAACGGGTGAGGTCATGCTCCGACGCCACGTCATCATCCTACGGAGCATTAACTCCCCAGAAGCTGATGAGGTCAATCAATGGATTGAGACACTGTTGATTAATGGCGAGTTATAAATGCACCAGAAAAGGACGCCATACACACTCCAAGTGGCATTCATGAGACTTGAGTTGACTTGACGTTTCTTTCCAAGTCAACTCGAGATGCTATTAAATGTAGTTGGAGTTAACTTGATGCTTCTTTCCAAGTTTAACTCCACTTTCCTTAAATCATGCATTGTCAGATCCCACTAATTAAGGATGTCTAATTGACTTCCACGATTTGTGGATCTTAGATCTCCACTAAATGTGGATGTCTATTTTGGAGGGAGACTTTACATTTAAGTTCACCTTTAGTTTGCTTTTAGTCAACTGAAGTAGTTTCCAATTGACTCTTTGTTGACTTTCAGTTAACTGAAGTAGTTTTCCAGTTAACTGCTTGTTCCCCCTATTTAGGAATAAATCTTGCTAATTGATTGGCAAGAACTCATTGTTAACTCAAGGAGATTTTGGGGTTACCCACTCCTTTGAGTTCTATAAATAAGAGCCTTGGGCTCATTATTTGTTTAACCTTTACTTGCTATGCAAAATTGCTGCGCCATTGTTGCCAACACTTTGAAAGCGAATATTTGTTCACTCTTGGATGAGAGTTCGTTGGATGATTGTAATTGTGCATGATTTCGTGCCTTTGCTTTCCCAACTTTTGTAGTTCGTTGATAAAGCATTGAAGAAGAATATCAGAAGGCGCTTGCATTTTGATCATCTTATTTGAGTTATGTCTACGTCCTGTGTTTAATAGCTTGTTGTCTCATTTCCCTCCTCGGATAGGAGTCCCTCCTCCTTGGATATTTGTTATTGACAGTTGTCGTTTGATGTTGTTTAATGTGTTGACTTCCAAGCTATACTTCGGATAGGAGTCCCTCCTCCTTAGCAAGCTCGTTGGCCAAGGCATCGTGATTTTGTTGTTTCTAGTAAACTATTTCTTAAGCTCATACCTCGGATAGGAGTCCCTCCTCCTTGGCAGATCTCGGATCTAGTTTACCGTGCAGAGCGTTTGCTTGTACCAACCTTATCCCGGTGTATATCCGAGAGTTCAGAGCCTCGGTCATATCCTCTGGAGACGGCGAATTCAAGTGATCCAACCATTCCATTCCCGCTCCTTTACCCTCATGCTCTGTCCATCTTGAAGGTATTGGATAGATAAAAGCTAGTTAGCCGTAGTTAAGATCTGCAGAAACCAGAGAAAAGCTTAGCTATGGCGCATTGTGTTTGTGCACCCTTGTGTCCTGCCGCTGAAGCATAAAAAGATAGGAACTTAGTTAAACATTTCCCTTCCCTACGCATTGCTCCCAGCAGAGAGGGACTTCTCCTCTTTAAATAACGAAGAAGTGTTGCAAAACATTTGAAATAGCTGAACGTTTACAATCAGCACTCCAAAGGTGCTAATTTAAACGCCAACACCAAGTTAACTGGCTTGTTCTCTTTCATGCATATCTATTCTTTGGAAATATCAATATATAGTTGGAGCTTTTCCAGTTAATTGATGTTAGCAGTTAGTTAGTTGTTAGTTATCTTATGTTTATTTTTAGAAATAAAGCTTGCATGTTGGCAAGACTAGTTAAAAACAAGGAGATTTTAAAGTTCCTTACTCCTTGTTTGTGTATAAATAAGGGCAGCCTTGCTCATTTATTTTTAACCGTCGTCGTGATAACAAATTGCTGAGCCTATTGTGCCTACACTTTGCTATTCAGTCTTTGTTCAACTTTTGTTTATGTAATCTGGTTTGATCCCATATTGTAAGCCTACTTTGCTACAATCTTCTGTCCCAGAAGTGTTATTGTTGTTAGAATTTGAGGAAATAAATCTCATGCCTACTTTGCTTTGATCTACAGTGTAAATATCTTTCAGTGTTTTGTTTATATGTTTGACTTTCATAATCTTTATTTCAGCAGTGTTTTGTTTATATGTTTGACTTGCATAATCTTTATTTTAGCTTACATCTCGAAAGTACAATGATTCTTCAAGTGTGTTCTGGAAGTGAGTTTATCTAAGTATCTGTGTTAAATCAATTATTTCTTGTTTACTTCTAATTCTCAAGACCCAAATTTACTTGAGTTATTAGAAGTGTTATTAGAGTAAGCTTAGTTGTAGTTTGAAGTTACGAAACCAGAGAAAACCTGTAATATCCACTTTTCCTAGGTAGTGGTCAGTCATGGTGGTCAGCCTATCAGTTGGGTTCTTGTAGGCTAACACAGTAGTTAGGGAGCTCTTTTGGGGGTCTTGTGACCTTCGGGGATGTCTACGTGGTGTTTTAGGAGCTTGGAGCCATTCTCCTATTTTTTAGGAAGGGACTGACAGTTCACCTGTGACCACCCGGAGCTTGTGGAGGCTGGTAGGGGGCCTTATGAGCCATTTCAGATGACCAGAGACAGTTTCCTAATTTTTAGGTGAATCCCTACTTTATAGAGACTGGCAGTTAGCCTACTTTGTTCAGACATCACCTCGGGATTAGTTATAGCATCAGTTTCTAGTTGAAGTGATCGGGTGATGGTCTCAGCATGAAAGATGAAATTAAAGTGTTAACTTTAATATTTTAATTTAATAAAGTTAAGTGATTAATTTTTAAGTCACTTTTTAATTTTTTAATAAAGTGATTATTTAGGGGACTATTATTAAAGGTGGTATAAAGGTTAAATGGAAATTCATAAAGTGATCAATTTAATGATGCTTTATTAATTTATTATGTTAAAAGGGAGATATAAGGACTTTATTAAAAAGGGACTTAAATGATTTAAAGTATATTTTATATTATTAAGTTGTGCATTATAATTAAAAGGGAAATGAAAGTAAATTGAATGAAATGAATTTAAAGTGAATTTGAGGAGTGTTGATGTGTTTTTTATGCACTTCTCAACACAGGCAGTGCGTAGGTGCACTACCTCTCTTGAAAGACAATATTCCACAATCAGATTGCATAACACTATTCCAAGGTCTCTAATGTTAGGTCTTGACAGTGCTTGGAATATCTCAGTTGTTTGATGTGATTTGCTAGAATCACAAGGCGGTCTTACGGATGAGTTACAAAGCATGGGAAGTTGGGCTTGCAAATGCAGTTTCAAAGTGCTGGAAGTGAATGAACAATGGTTGTCCACTCAAAACAGCAAGCTGAAACTCATCAAATTCATCTAATTTAGCTTCATGGTGATGCTTTGGATCCTACTCTAACCAAGGATTAAAAGAAACAGCAAAAACATAAGGGTTAAAAAAGCTATTCTAATCCTAAGCTACGAATGAACATTAACAATAGTGGCTGCTAAAGTAGACAGGCTTCATAAACTGAGTTTTGCTTGACCAAGAGAAACCTACAGCTACACAAAACCGGTGCAATCTTCTAAGGTCTGCTGATTTTCAAATTACACATACACATCATGAACATGCAATTGAACTAGATTGCAGCAATGACAGAAAGAAGCCCAGGCTAACTTTGCACAGCAGCTTGTCATCAACAAGTGCTAAAAGTATGGGCTGGAAGCTCATCAAATACTATAATAGCAACACCATCATGACAGCCATTCAAGAAACTAATACTAAAACTAACATGGAAGGAAAAAACCATGCATGCAAGATGAGCAAAATCAAAGAGAACATCCATAAAATCATGCAATGTTATCTTCTATTGCTGCAAATGCTTTTTACAACAGCTCTCCAACCCTTACAAATGAGGGGCAAGCCCTTATTTATAGTTTTTCAAAGCCCAAATGAATGGCTAGGATCAATTTCCAACGAATGGCCCAGATTTGAATACATTAGGGTTTCACCTACCCCTCATTATCCAGCAATTTTAAAATACATCATTTGTCATTTTCCCTGTTTTGTCACTTAGTGCCAGTCACTGTAGCAATTTTGTCATTTAGCTGATTGCCCTTTTCACTATAGCAAAAACTGCCTGAAAGCTGCCTTTTTACTTGATGTGTTTACAGTGTTCTTCCTTGGATCAAATGAGCCCGTCGACGATTGGCATCAATGGATTGGTTGCCCCTGATTTGGGCGGACAACTACCCTATGCTTTCTTCAAGGCCACCCCCTTGCATTTTTGTCTTTGGCCTCCTTGGCACAGGTCTTCTTCTAATGCCAACCCTATTGATAGGTGCTACGAGGAAAGGCGATTATGAAATGAATGGTGACAGGAGCGATGCGCATTCCTTGTTCAGCTTTCTCAATGGGTCGCCCTGATGGAACCGTAATAGGCTCCTTGAATCCTGCGTACATGAAACGCCGTAAGTGCTTTCATACAAAAATCAAGGAAAACGTTAGTCAAATCTTGCAAAAGCCTTGTTAGATTCATCCATGCATCATCAAAATATCATAATATTCATATTTGAAGCTCATTTGGACCATAAACATTAATGTAGGCCCAAGGGGGCGGGCAACGAACAAGGGACGACAAACCGGAAGTGAAGTTCCCGGACCCCACAAAACATAGCAAAACCAAGATTTTTCAATTATAGCACATGGGAAAAGGGGAAGGAAGAGTGCCCAGAAAACTTCCTTAAGATTGGACTCATTTTACAAAAACTGGAAGTTCAAAATGGCCACGGAGGGGCTGGGCTCCAGAGGCCGGGTCGCGCGGGGGTCGACGAATGTTCAAAACGGCTGTGTAGAGAAGGAGTTCCGGAAACGGCCACGGAGGGGCCGGGCTCTGGACGCCGGATCGCCAGGGGCCAACGGATGTTAAAAACGGCCACGGGGAGATGGAGTCCCGGAAACGGCCACAGAGG
>VDFB02236285.1:0-11734 GCA_007258455.2 Sequoia sempervirens
ATACAGGTAGCTTGGGTGAGTTGAGTCCACAAGATCAGGAGTAGCAGAATAAGGGACAACAAGCTCCATTTATTGGTGTATCTCCTACTGGTGGGAGAAGGACTAGCCGAGTGGAAACTCAGATTGTGCGAGATGCTCAGGAGTTTATGGGAACTCCTAAAATGAGTGGCAGGGAGAGGAGACCACCAGCTAAATATTCAGATTATGTGCCATTAATAAGCGAGCTCATTGATAGTGAGCCTTCCAGTTATCAGGATGCTGCACAACAACAAGTTTGGCGGATGCTATGGTGGAGGAATACAACTCCATCATGAAGAGTGATGTCTGGGAGGTAGTGCCAAGGCCTATAGATGAGGCGGTGGTTGGTTCTTGCTGGATCTATAAGATCAAGCATGTTGCAGATGGTAGCATAGAGAAATACAAAGCCAGGTTCGTGCCCAAGGGGTTCTCTCAAAAGGAGGGAATCAACTATGATGAGACATTCACTCCAGTGGCCAGATATACCTCCATATGAGTCGTGATCTCATTAGCAGCACAAATGGGATGGAAGATCCATTAGATGGATGTCAAGACAGCTTTCCTAAATAGAATCATAGAGGAAGAGGTGTACATCAAACAACCAGAAGGTTTTGTGGTGCATGGGAGTGACTCTCATGTTTGTAGGTTAGGAAAGCACTATACGGACTAAAACAGGCACCCAGAGCGTGGTATGAGCACATAGATAGCTACTTGTAGAGCATGGGATTCATGAAGAGTGAGGCGGACTCCAACCTTTACTATCTCATGATGGGGGGTGAACCACTCATCCTAGTTTTGTATGTGGATGATTTATTTATGACTGGTTCACCGAGGCTCATAGATGATTACAAGAGGGACCTAGCAGCAGAGTTGGAGATGAAGGATTTGGGGTTGATGCACTATTTTCTGGGACTATAGGTGTGGCAGACAGAGGGAGATATTTTCCTTGGTCAAGGGAAATATGCTATGGAAATCTTGAAGTGATTCAGAATGTTGGTCTGTAGACCCATGTCTACACCAATGATTACAAATTGGCGAAAGATCAATGCATCAAAGCAGGAGGCAGTACACCCCACCTTGTATAGACAACTTATTGGGTCATTGATGTATCTGGTCAATACAAGACCAGACATTTGCTTTGCAGTCAACTCTCTTAGTTAGTTCATGGTAGAACCAAAAAGAGTACATTGGACAACAGCAAAGCATGTGCTGAGATATCTACGTGGTATAGTTGAGTATGGGTTGAGATATACTCTGGGTGATGGTGTCAGGTTGATTGGCTACACTGATGCAGACTAGGTAGGCAATGCAGTAGATAGGAAAAGCACTTCGGGGTGCTGTTTCAGCATGGGATCAGGGGTTGTCTCTTGGTACAACAGGAAATAGAAGTATGTTGTATTAAGCTATACGGAAGCAGAGTACATGGCAGCAAGCATGGCAACATGTGAGGCCATATGGCTTTGGAATCTATTAATGGCATTGTTTGGTCAGGAGCTAGAATCAACCATCATTCACTATGATAATCAAAGTTGCATAAAACTCTCTGAGAACCCTGTGTTTCATGATAGGTCAAAGCATATTGACATCAGATATCACTTTATCATGGATTGTGTACAGCGTGGATTAGTTCGACTACAATATATATCTACAGATGAGCAGGTTGCAAACATCTTAACAAAGGCCTTGATGAAAAGCAAGTTTGTCTTCTTCAGGGACAAGTTAGGTGTAGTAGAGAACACCTTCCTCGCTAAGAGGGAGTGTTGAAAATTTAGCTTGGAGGTGTCTCCAGCCTGGAACCGTGTCACCCAAGCTGGAGCGGTTGTGGAGATAGACATCTCTAGATCTTTCCTAATTTTTATCTGCCTTATCTTGCAACGCACTTGCCAAGTTTGGAAAATTTCCTTTCTAGCAAACAACTTTACTTTGTTTTCTTCGATTAATCTCTACTCCATCATAGGTGATGAGATGTTATAAAAGGGAGATCAATATGAGTATTGTAGATACATATAAAGTCTTTATTGCAGGAATGACACAAGAGAAAGGGAGATTGGAGTGATCAGAAGGAGTAGAAATATTATCTAGGATTGCAGTATTGTTGTGGATGCCAATTACTGGCAGTTATTGTAAATCTCTTCTTTTCTGTTATAATAAAATCTCTCATTGAATGCTGGTGTTTCCCCAGAGTTAAGGGTTTTCCAGGGTAAATCACTGTGTCAAGTGTGATGAGTTTTCTCTAATTTTTTGCTGCATTTAGTATTTTAGTGAATGGTGTTGTGCATGCTTTAGTTCTTTGTTCCAGTAATTTAACTTTTGTTATTCAAATTCCTAAGTATAAACAATAGTGAATTTATTGCTGGGTTTCACAACACCAATAGAGGAGCCATATTTTCACCGAGTGTGGTATGCGTAGGAAGACTTTATTTCCCACCGTATGGTAAAAGTGCTCATTACTACATCCTTGCCTCGTCATTAAGGGAATTCATGAAACTTCCTGGTCCAATGGGTGTACATACAAAATGAAATAATTAAATCAATCAATCTATTCCAGATTCTTGAATTATGTGACATATAACGAGTTTCATTGCAGATTTTGTAGAGTTGATGTCTCAATTGCTGAAAAAAAAAACTCAAGTATTAGGGACATGGCTTGTTGGATATTCATTTGGCATTGGTTGAATAATGGCTTAATATTTTCAATCATGTTAATGGGTCTCAGATGGAACATTTAAAGAAATTGTAGGTAGTGTAGGTAGTGGTTGTTTCACATTTTTATGAGGGATTGTAGAAATTGTAGGCCGTTGAAGTAGATGATGTTTAAGTAAAGTGAGTATTATTAATCTGTCATTCCTTACCTAATAATAATAGAATTTTGTGACCATATCTTAACAAAATCTACACTACAGTTGAAAAATAAGAAACAATGATCATTTCCATCATTATCAAGACCAATAATAGAATATATACTTTCCAAAACTGGAAGACATTGCAAGCTTCTAATAGTTAGATTCAGATAGTAGGATCCTAAAGGATGGGTACAAGCTTTCCTCGAGTCAGCGAGAGGAAAATTCAAATGCGAATATAAGAATGAGGCCAAGGTTGAGAAAGATATGAGTAAGGTGAAGGGACGGTGAAGGGAGTAAAAGTCAAGAATAGAGCCTTGAAAGGGATTGAAGAAATCAGTACCTTGGATAGCATAGACCAGGAAGAGAATACGACAGAGGATTTGATGACTTCAAGAGGAGAAGAAGAGAAGGATCAAATAAAATATGCACTTATACAAAATACAGACAAGTGTCACAACTGCAAATCAATTTAGTTCACTATAAGAATCTAAAGTTAGATAGGAATTACAGCACCACCAACTAGGCCTAGTTTGACATCTTATCCCTCGTTTGACATCTTCCAAGCTACCTTTAGTCCTTTGGTTAAAAGATACTGATAAATCTTTTGCCGAACGAGCTCATGTCTGTCATGGATCATGATGTTGTACTGAAATTAAAGTATGATAAAGATGATGACATGCTTCAGGAGAATCTCATCTAAGCAGGCTAGCAGGGATCTAGAGATGGCAATCTTGCAAAAAGAGTAGGAAGTTGTCAATTTTAGGAAGCAAATCGAAGGCACAAAAGACTTTGAATTCGTACTTGTTCTAGTGTATGACGACATTAAAGATCAGATTCAAGTACTAACAAAGGAAAATGAAGAGCTTAGGATTAAATTTATATAAAATAAAAGTAGAATTATGTAAGGTCTGGGTCAGTAGATCGATGGTAGGTATTGGGTACTTGTCAGTTAGAGGTTGATGGTTTGAATCCCAGTCTTTAGATCTGAATTTTAATTTTATTGAAAAAGACAGATTTATGTTGGTTGCTAATAAAAAATGGAAACCCAATAGATTGTTATGCTATTGGATGGAGCAGTGGAGCAGTGATGGTACTAAGTACCAGAGTCAAACTCCTTATTTATTTAAGTGGAGATAATGAAAGATTGTAATGAATTTCTTCGTATAACAAAATAATAAAAATCATATATACAAGTGATGCAAATGAATGTATACTTTTTTATATATCTAGATTGATTTTATTATATCAAAAAAGAGAAAATTATTTATTTTCAATCACTTGTGTAATTATCAAATATTCATTAATAACTAAAAACTACAAAAAATACAAACTATTAACCTTTGAGTTATTGATCAAACACATGAATACATATAACTACAAATTAAGTAATATGATGTAATATCTTTAGCATTCCCCTCTTAATTTCATCATATTTCTTATTGAGGTAGGGATACCAAAAGTTGAATTGGGACAAACACAATAGTCCAAACAATCCCCTATTGAACTATGACTCTAGATCAACATTTCATTGTCATGACCACCAAAATTTCATCATTTTCATTATCAAAATTGTTCCTCCTTCACCTTCATTATCCAAGCTACCAAAACTTCACTATCCTAGTTACCAAAATTGTTCTTCCTTCATTGTTTTGGCTACTAAAACTTTTCATGTCTCGGTTACTAAAATTGTTTCTCCTTCCTTGACCTAGCTACCGAAAATTTGCATGTCTTGGTTGCAAAAGCAGTCCCTCCTTCATTGCCCTATCCACAAAAGCTTCTCATTGTCTTGGTTACCAAATTTTTAGATCATATTCACTGTCTTGGATACTAAAAAAATTCTTTGTCTTGGTTACCAAAACCTTGTCTGATCACAATTCCTAACATGACCCCTTGATCAAATGAAAAATGAATTTGAAGATATGGAGCTTCCCAAATGAGTATAACATCTTTATTTTCGAGATGAAAAAAATTCTTTGACCACTCATACCTCCAATCTAATTTGTGATTGATTTAACTTTTTATTTATAAAATACAACATTAATAATATCAAAAATTAAATTGAAATGTTTAATAATACAATCTTTATAATACAAACACAGGTGTGATCATCTAAGAATAATTATTCTTTCTATCCTAATAAAAATAATTCTAAATAAATATCAAATTCAATCAATAATACCTCAACAAAACACTTACACTTATATTTTCTAATAATTTAAAAAAACTATTTTTTTTTTTTTCAAAGTCTTTACTAAATATATAACCTTATAACCTTATATCTCTAAAATAGAAGAAACTTCCATTTATTTTTAAAAATATTTCCTAAAACCTTTTAAAAAATATTTTATTATAATTCTACAAATTCACTTTCCCTTTATCCCTAGGCCCCTCAAATTTGCCAATATTATCCATAACTTTTTATCCTACATGAGAATTAGATCTTGGCGTGAATCCCATAATGTGGTTTTCTAATATTGGTGAAAATAACATACAAAACCAATAAAAATGCAATTATGAAATTATTCTATTGTAATTTTAATTATATTGTTTTAAAATTGTTATTATGGAATTCATGGATGGATTTGTATTATCAAATCAATAATATTTATTGAGATAAAAAATGTTTCTTAAGATGGTGAGGTTGTTTTATTGAAATTTAAAATTAAAATAATCTAATAGTTTTACATTATATGACTTTTTATTTGATATTTTAAAGGCATTACGAATGTGTCATAACAAAGTTTCAACTAAATTCACATAGATGATTTAAAAAGAATTTTAGATTGTAATTGTAAATTACAAAAAACAATTATGAGAAATTAATTAAACATAGACATAAAATTTGGGCTTGCACTTTATAGTTATTCCAAAATTGAAAAAGCTCAAAGTCTCTCACTCATACGATCTTTGCAAAAACAAGCAAAGATTCATTAACCTTTCTTTAATGAAAAGTTTACAATTTATAGTATCCTCTTGCATAACTTCCCATAACTATTCAAATAACTTTACAGTAAAATAATTTTTAAGCTCTCAAAATATTTCCCCAAGTTATATAATGTGCTATTTTGACATTAATATATCAAACTTTATAAACATAAAGTTTTATGCCAAATATTTAATCAATACATCATACTTTAAATTTGGCATGTGAATAGCTGAAAGTGTTCTTTTTTGGATTCAAGTGTGTGTGATTTGTTTGTATCAACATTACATATCACTATCCATTATCCATCATCGAGAATAAGAAAAAATTAAGTAGGAAAAATGGTGATCAGGTACATCCCACTTTAAAATTGGCATGTGAATAGCTGAAAGTGTGCTTTTTTGGATTCAAGTGTATGTGATTTGTTTGCATCAACATTATAGATCACTATCCATTATCCATCATCAGAATGAAAAAAGAGTCGTAGGAGAAAAATCCACACTTTCATCAATATGGACTATGGAATCTAATGTAGATTTAATGCGAATAGATGTCATTTATGCTCAAGCATGTTCTTATCTATTATCATTGTCAATTTGGATTCTTTCTTCTTCCATTTCTAGATTATCACCTTGTACATATTCTTTTAAACTAACCAAAAATTCCTTTAACATATTAAAATTTGGTCCATACAAGTATATAAAATGAACACCCTTCAAATGATAGTATTTTAAATCTTTTGGGGATTATATTGTGTTAGAAGCTGCCCTTCAAAAGTATTGAACAAAATGTTTATTTTGAAAAATTCATTTATAGTTTCTTTATTCATGCTTTGCTTGATTGAATCTAGTAATTTTCTTTGTCACAAAGTTGACTAGGTTTACAATTCATTGATCATTGAAGAAGGAACAAGGAATTGTCTTGATAAAAGTTTGAAGGTTTGATAGTGTACCATTATCAAGGTCTCTCACATTTAAAAAAAGAAGCTTTTGTTCTTTCAAAATTTTGATTATCCACTTAATTGATTTAAACAAGAAAGTCTAAGATTATCTTTTTTTGAGTACAACACCTAACATTAAGATGAAAAAATTCATATTTTCCATTTGTTACAACTATGGTAAATTATCCTCTACTAATAATAATTCGTCAAATTTTTCCTCTAATTCATCAAGGAAACTTAGGTTATCATTAATTTCATGATATAACTTAATAGATTCTTTAATAATACTTAAACCTTGTGCCAAGAGAGATTTTTTCCATGCCCTAGTTGCTTAAATGACTCCTCCCATTTCACCTACAACTTATAAGTTTTTGTTCAAGGTAGCAAAAGAGTTGGTGTAAGTGAAGATGAATCATTTGGGCTAACGTGGTATTGAATGTAAGTAGTCAATTGTCCCACTTGAGTTTTCAATTTCTCTTTGGATTATTCATATTTGTTCATCCCACTCAAAATGGCGGCTATAGCTATTTGCATATTTTCCTTTTCCATCCCTCTCATTTTTAATCTAGGATTAACTTTGTAATTTAATAATATATTGTTTACATATCTCTCTCTTCTTTATCATAAATGTGAATGACTATCTCTAATATTCTTGATCCTTTGACATCCATATAAATGAAAGAGAGGAATCTTACTTTTTAGAGTGGGGAGGTACTTTAAATAATGCCACAACAACTAAAAAGTCATTAGAAATAAAAACAACCTCTCTTTTTTCCCTTTTGAAAATGTTATCTAACCATATTGACATCTCCATCTTTGATAGACTTGATTATTAAGATAACTCACTATATTTTGAAGTGGAGGTCATGGAAGAGAAGTATGTTGAAGTGGAGACCTTTAAAATGGTATAGACTCATGAAAAGAAATTTCTAAGATTTCCTCAAATCAGTAGAGAAAATGCTACTTCTTCTGCGCTGCTACTTTTTGTTGTTTTCTTAATGCTGCTTCTTCATTGATAGGGAGGTTGGATGAAACAATCACAGTTTCATGCTCTAAGCCTTGTTGGAAGACTTCTAAGGTGTCTCTCTCCACCACTTCAACCTATAGGACCTTTCTTTACTTAGGATCCCTTGGTTTTGCCTTGCCAACCCCAACTACCAATAAAGAACCTCCTACCAAGTCAAGACTTGGTACAATCTTGAAACCCTTGCTTTAGCCCTTAATCCACCCTAAAGGCTACAAATCCTCCAAATCTTGAATTTAGCTTTGTAGGGGTGTGGAGATGCTTCTAACATCCTCAAACCATCCTATTAAGTGTATTAGGGGTCCACGTAGCTCCATCTGTAGGTCGCTTTCACCAAACCCTCTTTTAGACCTAAAAGGCTACTAGCCCTAGGAGCCCCAATTAGGCCTACTTCTCTGAGAAAACAGGTTAGTTCTCTAAATATTTCCAAAGAACGCCCAATATTTTCTTGGGATTCCTAGTTCAAATGAACACCTCTCAAATATTTTTGGGGTCTTGGGTCTCAACTGTCTGTACAAAGGCTAAACCACAATTTGGAAAAATTTGGCCTTTCAAACCCTTCCCTAAATTCACTGCAAACTGCTAAGTATTCCACACACCAGATGGATTGATGGAGCTTCCTCCTCCATGCTATGTCTTGGAAAGGCACTTACCTGCCCTCTCCACACTATGATTTGTCAGGAAATAGACACCCCTGCAAATCAAGTGCTTTGCACTTCTTGTCTTCCCTAGCTGGACTCTTCCTGGCTCGCCTAGGGCAAGACTTCCACAGTAGCTCCTGTGTTTTCAAAGACCCTAAACCCTACCATATGTACATACATGGAGTCTAGTCACTATTCCCAAGGGGTCGTACAATTTGTACGGTGGGAAAGTGAACTAACACTCCATTTTCTCAAAACTGCCTGGTTCAGACCAGCAACAGTATAAAAACAAACTAATTACAAAACAATGCTTGAAACTGAGTATAGAACCTAACTAATGCCACACAAAGCTCGAAGAACAACTATACTAAATCCTACACAAGTTACAAAGCCATGATCAATCCATTATAACCTCACTTCAATGCAAAAATCAGAAAACTCACTCTCAAACACAATTGCTCTCCTTGAATTCTCAAAACTTCAAAACATCACAAATACTTCCAACCCTACTCCAATGCCAAGGCATTCCATAAATAGGGTCCTTAAAACAGTTATCCTCTTCCTTGGGATCTTCTTGGCCGCTTGTACCTTCAATTGAGCAATAATTGCAAATATTTTGCAAGAATTCCTAAAAGTCCAAAACCTTATTTTGAGCTAGAACCTAATGATACTTATTCAATGGTCAACATGACCTTCATCTAATCAAAACCCAACCAAAAATGCCTTTAAGGCTTACATCCAAATGAACCAAATTTGATTGCTTTCTTAGTTGTCCTAGACAAGACTGTCCTAGACAGACCTTCTAAACAACCTATGGTGATCTATGGGTGCTCCTGCACCATTCTCCCCCTCAGCCCAAACACTAAGGATTGTGGGGAGAGATCAGAGATAAATCAATACCCTGCTTCTTGAACTGAGCTTCATCTACCCATGTAGCCTCAGATTCTGGTTTGTCCTTCCATTTGATGAGATGCTCCATGTATTCCTTATGCCAGGTAGACTTCTTCACCCTTGATTCTAAGATCCTCTCTGCTTACAATTTGTCTTTAGGAGGTAAGGCTATGTTACTCACATCCTTCAAGACATCCACACTTTTCTGATCCAAGTCAGTGACTGGTCCTTTATACCTGATCAAATCAGCCACATTAAACACTAGTGAAATGCCTAAGTTTGCAAGTAGCTCCACCTTGTAGGCATTCTTTCCATATTTTGCTAACACCTGACATGGTCCCACTCTCTTCATCTGCAACTTGGTTTATGTTCCTTTCTACAACCTAGATTTGTTGAGATGGACCATGACATAGTCCCCTACTGCAAATTGTAGATCTTTCCTAGACATATCCACCTTGGCTTTCAGCTTGTGAGTAGCCTCTGTGATTTTCTTTTTCACCTGCTCCTGAATCTCCTTCATGGTCTGAGAGAAATCCTCAGCATGGCCACTCCTATGCTCCATAGCTCCTAAATCTCTAAGTTCACACACACCTCTTGGGTGCATTCCATACACTATTTCAAAAGGACTTCTGCCTATGGTCCGATTCACACTGTCATTGTAGGCATATTCAGCCTGTGATATGACCAAGTCCCATGTCTGTCCATACTCCTTGGTGAGGCACCTTAGAAGGTTACCTAACACTCTATTTATTACCTCAGTTTGTCCATCTGTCTGAGAATGGTAAGCTGATCCAAAAGACAAGTTAGTACCTAATCTGCTCCATAGAGTCTTCCAAAAATGACTCATGAACTTCACATCCCTGTCTGAGACAATGCTCAATGGAAATCCATGGATCCTCACAAATCTCTTTGAAGAAAAGATGAGCAATATGGCTAGCATCATGGGTGGTCTTTTGAGGGAATAAAATGACTCATTTTGCTAAACCTATCTACCACCACATAGGCACTATCAAACCCTATCTTAGTCTTAGGGAGTCCTACCACAAAGTCCATGCTAATACATTCCCATGGTCTATTGGGAATGGGTAGAGGGTGATACAAACCTACATTGCTAGCTCCCCCCTTCACTTTCATACAAACTACGCATTGCTCCACATACCTTCTGACATCCCGCGCCCAGCAGCTTGGGCCAATAATGAGACCTCACTTTTCATTCCATTGTCTTGTTGATACCAAAATGACCACTAAGACTACCATTGTGCTTCTCCTAGATAAGATTCTCTCTCATTGAACCTTTTGGAACACATAACTGATTCCCTTTGAACAAAAGTCCACTCTACAATGTATACTCTGAGAATTGACTATGAAAGTGATTCTCAAAATCAAAACATACCTTATATGCCTCTGAGAAGTCTTCATCTTCTCAATAGAGATCCTTGAAACTCTCTATCCCAATGCTCTTTATTTGTATCTCTTGCACTGTCAACAACCTCCTACTTAGTGCATTTGCCACCTTGTTCAACTGTCCCTTCTTGTGCTTGATGGTAAATGTGAAAGCTTGGAGGTATTTCATCCATTTCAAATGTCTATTTCTCAACTTCTCTTGTGTGTGTTGAGTGTAGCTAAGTGCACAGTTGTCGATGAAGCACTACAAACTCTTTAGGTAGGAGATAATGCCTCCACTTCCTAAGTGACTGTACTAGAGCATATAGTTCTAGGTCATAGGTAGAATACTTTTTCTTAGCTTCATTAAGCTTTTCACTAAAGAAAGCTATAGGCCTGCCTTCTTGGCTTAGCACTCCTACTGCAATTCCACTAGCATCACATTCCACAGTGAATAACTTATCAAAAATAGGTAACAAAAGGATGGGTTGAGTTGCCACTTCTTGTTTCAATTTCTCAAAACCCTTCTCAGCTTCAAGAGTCCATTTGAACTTAGTTTTTAGGCCACCTTTGATTGTATCAAGTATTGGTGCACATATGCCACTAAAGTTCCTTATAAAATTCCTATAAAATTGAGCTAACTCATGAAAAATTCTTACCTCTATCCCAGTGGTTGGTGTAGGCCAATTTAGGATAGCTTCCACCTTGCTTGGGTCCATTTTCAATGATCCTTGGGATACTACAAACCCTAAATACACAAGCTCTTGTTTGAAGAACTCACATTTTTCTAGGTTGATGGCTAACCTCTCCTCCTGCAACCTTTTAAGAACCAACTCCACATGCTTTAGATGTTCTTTTTTTGTCTTACTAAAGATGAGTATATCATCTAGATATACCACCACAAATATACCTGTGAAATCCTTAAGCACTTCATTCATGAACCTCATGAATGTGCTAGAGGAATTTGAGAGGCCAAATGGCATAACTCTCCACTCATATAACCCATTAGTTGTCTTAAAGGTTGTATTCCACTCATCCCCATCTTTGATTATGATCTAATGGTATCCACTC
>VDFB02236286.1:0-30236 GCA_007258455.2 Sequoia sempervirens
GCTTGTGCAAGTGGTTAGTGTGTCTTCTTGTGCAATACTAGTAAAAATGAATCAACCAAGGGGCTTAGGATTGAACATACACTACAAAAATCCATCAAAATTTGCCACATTGTTTGTTTGTGTCCTTTTAATTCTATATCCTAGTCAAGCAAGAAAAACCTTTACCTCATCCCAAAAAATTCTTCCTATCCTAACCATCCTTCCACATCCTAAACATACCATCTTTTCCACCCTAATTATCCTTTTTTATCTTAATTATCTTATCCTAATCATCCCATCCTAATCCTCTATTATCATTTTAATCATCCATCTTATCCTAATCATACCCAATCATTTAATCCACATCATTGCAACTATCCTAATCATCTCATCCATCCCCAAAATCTAATCCAATTTGAGTTCCTAATCATCTTTCGTAATCCACATCAAAATACATATTTCTTAATCCACTTTCATCCTTTATCCATCATCATCCTTCATCCACATTCTTCATTACTATCCTTAATCTCCATCCTTCATCATCACCTTAATCTAATCACATTATCAACCTAATCCCATTCCAACCAAATCCCAATCTAATCCATCTATCATCATCCAAATTCAATCAACCATTATCCATTTATCTTCTCAATCAAGCATCCAAATCCAATCAATCATTATACATTTATCTTCTCAATCACTTGCATCCAAATCCCATCCTTAATCAAAATTATCATTTGAACATCAAAATTTGGTTAAGGAATTATTCTCCTTCATACCCCATATCCTTTCATCATCATCCAAATCTTTCATCCAAGGATCATGTTAGGTCTCAAAAATGCAAGTTGTAAATCCTAAGAGGATGCCAAACTCTATGGTTAGACTTACAATGTTTTTGGGCTAACCAAAGGAGTTAACCTATGTGGTTGATGAATCCTTGCACTTTAGGCTCTACTAAACCTAGGTGGGTGAACGTTGATGACTGATGCAAATTTAAGACTTGTGTGATTTAGTTGAATTTAGGGATCTACCCATAGTGGCATAAAATGTGGAATAGATGGAAACTTAACAATTACTCCTACTCCTAGTGTTGGGGTTTGAAATGTGAATGTATGAATAATATTTTATGGAATTTTAAAATGAAATGGGTAAGAATAATGCCTAATTCTATTGGGTTAATGAAGTCAAGATTTGTATGATATATGTGTCTTATTCCTAGATACAATTCAAACTGTTTGACACTTTTAGAAGTTTATGACTGGCATAAATGTGCAAGAATGTAATTATCAGGTTCTTCTTATCGATCCAAATGACCTTTTCTAGATTACTGTGATTAATTAAAAGAATTTAATCCCTACTTGAAGGAACCAGTTAACTAAACCACACAAGAACAACAAATGTGCCTTGATAAATTGAATATATACTTGATACACCAATTTAAATAATAAGGAAACATCAACCTTGGAGACAACCATAAAACATTTATCAATTAACTTAACAAACAATTGACACCAGAATTGGAACACCAATTAATTCTTCTTCTCCATTTATATCACTTCAAAATATATGATACATTGTGTATTAGAAGTCTTCTTTGCTATGAAATACTCGTGCTAATATTGCTGCTATTCTAATGATGATCCTAATCTAATATGCTTTTCAATTTGGCCTTGGTTTCCCTTATATATGAGAAGCTACAAGCTTCAGGCCTTTACAAAAAGTTGCATTCTTTCTTGACTAAAATACTAACAACCATGTTAGACATAAACAAGAAAAAACTAAGAAGTGCACAACAATATGTGATGCACCACAATTCGTTAATCTTCATCAGGTACCTGCGATCACTGAAGATATGTTCAAGGCCCATACTCTATGATAAGGAATTAGATAATTGTGAGACTTCAATGATCCCTGCTTCTCACTTTGTTCGAGTGATAAAAAAAATTAACTTTAGACAGGTGCTCGATATATCTTGTTTTAACATAAGTATCAACATTGCTAATGTATCTTTCATGGCATATTTAAGAGTAAAAATATGTTCCAATTATATATGTGCCTTCTTCATGACCCTTTCTTCATCATTGATTTCATCAAGGGCCATTGGTATATATTGAACGATTTCATCCTTCCATACATCTTGTTCCTTCAACTCCCCTTCATCATTGAAGAAATTTGGTAAAGCCATACTCAGAGATTGGTTGAAATCACTAAGTTCTTGCATCAATATGGTGTGGAAATTGTTATGCATCTTCATCAATTGTTTTTACTCCCGGAACACTTGCTCACCAATATTCTCTTTGGCTTCTATTTGTTCTTTTATTTCTTTCATTTTGTGGTGTAATTTATTATGTTATTGGTAGGCTGCAAATGTCTTGCTACGGATCACCCAAACCTTATTAGTTTTCTTGAGTACCTTTTCAAATCTCTTTTTTATCAATTTTGAAACCATCTAAAACTTAGCGGTCTTCAATTCTTTTCCTAATTCCTCATATTTTTGTTGAATCATTTCATTCTTTTGCTTCCAATACATGGTTTCAGACATGGCTTCAAGTACCTTTCTTTCACAATCTATCGATGGAGAATAAAAGCCAGAGGTGGAAGGTGGTAGAGATCCTAAAACTTTTAAATTTTTGAGCTTGTTTTGTGCCCTATAATGGTTTGTTGCATCCGTGCCCAAGTGTAGGGTTTAGGGCTTTAGTTCTATAAC
This sequence comes from Sequoia sempervirens, assembly GCA_007258455.2. NCBI lineage: Eukaryota > Viridiplantae > Streptophyta > Pinopsida > Cupressales > Cupressaceae > Sequoia > Sequoia sempervirens. The sequence continues at coordinate 2,687 of VDFB02236286.1, forward strand.
TTTTATATGAAATTTCTTAAGTCTTAAACCTTGGGTGTTTTAATCCTCTGTTGACCTGTTTCACCTGGTCACTAGTTACTTAAGTTGCAATTTAAGCCATCAGAGACATACCTTTACCAACCCTTTTACCTAGGTTTGTCAGTCGCCCAATGCTATATCGTTGTTTTAAAATTTTCCTATGTCAAGCGAAATTATTTTATATCAAAAGGGTTTTATGTCTAAGTATTTTCCTTGAAGGTCATAATCTTGTCGACCTAGTCAGCTCTCCATCTTATGAATAACTTTATTTTCATGTGCAAAAATCCTGCCCACTGGATCTAGAGATCAAATCCTAGTTGTTGCTCGCATACCTCGCAAGACTAAAATAAGGTTTTCAAGATATTGTGAGGTCTATGATTGCTCGACACATGTTCTCACTAAGGTGGGGCCCGGTCTATATTCAAAACACCAGATGCTTAATGATTATGAGATCAACGGTTGATATACAATCTAGAGATCAAGTCTCAACCATTCATCGCTCACCTCACAAGATTAAAATAATGTTTACTGGAGACTTGTGAGGTCTACGATGGAATGACACATGGATTGTTTCATCCACTTGGAGGAAGGAGTGGAGCCCATGAGAAGGAATGATGTGGCCTCCAACTGACATGTTTTCATTAGCTAATGAATTAGTGATTGATAGTGATAGATTTTCAAATCGGTTTGACTCAATCTGGGTCATTCGATATACCACTTCATTAAGAGATCTGCATCTAGCATTCAAAACCAAAAATGTGAAGGTAATAGCCATTTTTCTTCATGCAAGTAAGCATTAATGGCCTAAGGTTTGCAAGAGTAATCAAATTTGATCTTAGTACATATAAATAGTTAATCTCCTATAATCATTAAGGATGATACATGGGTTTTTATGCACTTAGGAAATTAGCGGCTGCAATGTGAACACCAGTGGTTAATCATTTGCTTGCTCATGTTGGTTTTCATTGAGCATTGATGATTAGAATGCTCAATTTTCCTAATAAATGAGGGTTGATCACCTTTGTTTTCACCATTGCAATCAAGAGCTAAAATTCTAAGTCTAGAAGAAGAGTGGTCTGCATTTGTGAAGTCTTGTCCCGAGTGAAAATGTGCAAGTTAGTTGTTTCTACTTCCCCAGTGCAGAGGTCTCCAAGGATCAACTTGCAGGAAAAACACTATGAAGTTCCAGAGGGTGAACAAAGCACACCCAAAGTTGTTTCAAATCTAAAGCAAGAGGGTAAGAAAGAGGCATGTGGTAAGAAGTCTATGCAAGTTTTTGTGACGAGAAATTACCAATTAAGGAACCAATTTGTGATTGGAGAAACAGTAGAGGCTAGGGAGAAGGAGCCTACAAATTTGGTAGGGGAAACGAGGAGAAATATCAGGTATGGTCGAGCTTCTCTGGGATGACACAATTCTCCTATTGAAATTTCAAATAGCCCCTTAGATAGTGAAACTAAGATGGATTCAGGTTATTTCCAGTACCTCATGGCCTTGACTGAATTAGCAGACTCGAAGGAGGAGGTGGTAGCGGTTGATTCAGTTTCAGTGAAGACCCCAAGCGGGCATGTTCATTCTATTACTGACAAGGACACTGAGGAAGAGGAAATGGTGGCTCCCCCAGCCTCTATGAGGACACAAAGTGGGCGTGTGTATTTTGGCTCTGGTTTTGGTTGTGTGGAATTGCTTTTGGTGTTTGGGTTCTAGTTTTGTTGTGTGGTGATAATGGTGCTCTGGTGGGAGTTTTGTGTCTATTGTGCTGACTCAGGTGGTTTTTGAGGATATCATGAAGAACTTTTTGGCTTGACATGGGTGCAAAAGGTAAAGGCTCCATAACAACTAACAGTTATTTTGGTGGCATCAAATGGTTCTTGTTGGGCAAGTGGTATAAATTTTGTTTCCCCTATTTGGTAAATGATTATAAGCAACCGTTTGGGGAATATCTAAAATGCAGTTGAAATTTGTTTTGAAATGAAATGTGTGTGAAATTTAACTCTAATGAGCTCGATGCTTGTTGCTCCCTTGATCTATAAAAGGGATTTCAAGGCTAAATACAGGGGTTCAATTTTTGAGTCTGACTAGATAGTCAAGGTAGAAGCTAAGCTTAGGAAGGAGCATATCATAGAAAATATCAATGAATAGGACAATAAATTGTCTTGGTTAGGGGTCATGTACGTAAGAATCTTAAATTAGTTCTATAGAAGCTACAAATATAGAAGAAAATCTTAGTTGTGAAATGAGTACTCTCCTATGTACCTTTTTGCAAATTATAAATGAAAATATCAATGGTCTTTTCATTTATCTTCAGTTGTTCAATTGAATGTGTGGCTTTGTTTTTGCTTTAACTCAAAGAGTTGATTAAATGCTTGAAGAGGGTTGCAGATTTGTAAGAAATTGCATAGGATTTGGTAAGAAGTTACGTTTAAGACATTGTGAGCTTTCATATTGAAAAGCATTATGGTAATAGTCCATAATTTCTGAATTAAATGGTTTATATTACTGGTTGTTGCATATTTGACTCCATTATCCCAATTGATGAAGCATTGGTCTATTTGTTAGATAATCTTGCAAGTAAATGAGCTAGTGACATGCTTGGCTATGGATTTAAAATGAGAACAAAATTCATTAAAAATCATTTCAATTATGAAGTATGAGTTTGAAGTATTCCTTAATTCCTAGCAAATAGATAATAATTTACTCAAAGGTCTGCCAAATCTTTAGTGAATTACATTTATTTTCAATTAATAGGAATCAATCTATGTATAAATGTGTTCTCAATTAAACAAACATCACTTGAACACATTAAGGAACACCCTCATAGGTCTCACATAGCTGAAAGAGTAGGAGTGAAGGCCTCAAAATCCTTTATTCATTTGTTGGCCACTAGCTTTGAAGATTCTTGAGCATAAGGGTTGGCTACCCTTTAGAGAATTTCAAGGTTCTGCTAGAAAAAACACCAACAAAATTGGTGACTTTGCTTGGGACGTAGGTTTGGTAAATATTTTTTCTCCAAAGTGCCTTATCAAAGATCACTATAATATATGGTGATGTTTATCTATAGAGTTGGTTTATTTGAAGTTTCTACTACCCATTGCTCGAGTCTTTACAAATGTCCCACCAAATTTTATGTTAAAGTTTCCCACCATTTTGTGTATTGAAAGGCTTGTGCTCAAATATCATTTATAATCTCTTCAAATTTATCAAAGCTTGTCTGATTTTCCAAGGATCTTGTGAAATTACATAAATTATAACACAATTGCTATGAATTTGTCCCAAGCAATTTAGGTGGTGACTCTGAAATCTCTACAACAATGTGTGTTGGTATTTGAAGATATCAAAGAAGTAAAGAAGAAGAATATAAATAAATTGAAAAGGTTGACAAAGGTGACAAAGATTCAAGCACAAATGCAAGGAACTCATGGCCACATGAAGAAGCATCTAGAGCGGAAACTCCAGAAGGAGAATTTCCCAAGGACATTCATGGAAAGTGGGTAAAAGCAAAGGACACAGAACATGTATACTCCCCATCCAACTCCTAAATGTGAGATTCATTCTAGTTTCAGTTTTGAATGTGAAAGAAACTTATTAGATTTTAGTGATAGTACTTCTCCTGAGAGAGGAGAAGTTACAATGAAGTTTGTTGTGAATGAGCAACCCTAAAATCAAGGCTTAAGAGCCATGGAGAGGAGGGAGAGAGATATAATTCAATGAGATAATATAAATGATAGATGTGCTAGAGCTGAAGGATATCTGACCCCAGCCTCTAACACATATAATCCCCTTCCTCCATATTTGTTAACTCTATTTGATGAACATGCCTGTAACAATGTTCCTGGCCATGCTGAAGTTGTAGTAGCATCTGATGTTGATACCACTTTACTAGAGGAGTAAGAAGTTTTTAATGATATGCAACGACTTAGAGAAATAGCCTTAAGAGGTGACAAAAATAGAAAGAAGATGGATGAAGAGAAATAAAAAAGGATATGGGAATCCATGATTGAGAGAGACATGTTGTGAAGAAAAGATGAGCAAATGGAGGAGTTGGAATGATTAGTAGCTCAATCCACCCAAAAAATTGGCCCTACTGTCACAAAGATTGTAACAAGGGAACTTGTAATTGCCTCAACCAATAATGCTTGTGTAAATTCAGGGACCAATGTTGTTGTAAATGATTTCATTCCAATTAATCCTCACCCTAATAATACAAATGTTGCTTCCCAAAATGTTGATAAGGGAAAGCAAGCCATGGGGGGAGTAAAGATAAACAAGGGAGGTTAGGTTCTAAGAAGGACACATCACAAAATGATTTTGTCACTGGTCGATAAGTTAATAAAATTAAGATTTGGAGAAGAGAGTGCAAGAGATGGAACTACTAGCTATGAACACTAAGATGAAGAGGAAACTAGGTTTCTTAGAATCCACTATAAAGGATTATGTCCCTAAAACTCAGATCCCTCAAGCCCACATATCATCTTCAAGTCCTCATTTAAATGAAAAACCATCATCTAGTGCAAATCCCTCAAATTCATCCTCACAGCTAGAAAATAAGGTTAGAGCAACCCAACATAATGACTAGTATGATTCCCAACCGAGAAGGTCTGAAAACAATAATGATAGGAGAAGGAATCATGACAACCAGAATGAGTAGGAGGGACCCTTTGGAAGAATACTATTACACACTGATAGGTATAGGTAGTTATGTTTTGAGAACATCTCAGGGTACCCTAATCTTGTTTTGGATAATGCAAGGAAACATGTACCCAAGTTTATTGGTAATAATGTTCTCAGTGGTGAGGACCATTTGAAAGCTTTTCAATTTTTTGTAGAATATTTCAAGCTATGGGATGATGATGTTGCTATGAAATATTTTATGCAATCCTTAATTGAAGACGTCAGGGATTGGTATAGGAGCTTGCTTGATGCAAGCATTGATTCTAAGGATGCTTTTTATAGAATCTTTAGAGAACAATATGGAGACCAAACTAATCCTAGGTTTAGGTTAAATTATTTTAGCAATATCACAAAGGGACATAATGAAATGGCAACTGAGTTCAATGCAAGGTTCCAAAAGGTTATGTATAAAGTCCTCAAGGCTATTTTAGGCCCAATGAAAATGCATGTCTAGTGGTATACTACAATGCATATGATTCAAAAATGTGTTACCTGCTTAGAGATAAGAATCCATAGAACCTGAGAGAAGCCTACAAAATGGCAATCAATATAGAAAAAAATAGGAGAGCATCAAGTAAAGTGGGAAAAAGGGATGACCCTAAACCCTTGAAGAATCCAAGAGCTCAAAATGAAAAGGCTAGTAAAGATGCAACCCCGATGAGAAGTTGAATCAAGTTCTTAGTCTTTTGCAGAAGGCGACAAAGAATGATAAGCTGTAATTCCAAAGAAATGAAAGGCCACCAAGATTGCAGGACTACCCTTACCATACTAACTGGCACAATGGGAAGCCAATTAACAATAATTAGAAAATGCTCAAAGCACACCTGATCCTTTGTAAAAGCATTCCACAAATGTCATTGAATATTTTCCATGGTGTGGAGTATGTTAAATGTATCACTCTTCACAATAGTGTGATGCTGCAAGATCAGTAGAAGAGTCATCGGATGATCAAGGAGGTTATGATTCTCCTCATGATCATGATGAAATTGTGAATGTGCTTATGAACAAATAAAAAATTTCCTATGATGAGCCTAATAGAAGTGATGCAGATGTTCAGAGGTAGGAGGCAAGTTCTTACCATCAACAAGTATTTTTAGATGAAGAAAGAGAGAATGACTACACTATTTACACTCTTGAGTCAGACAATGTTTCTTTGAGAATACCTTCAAACAAAGAAATTGAAAAGTTCACAATTGCATAGGCTGCTCAAGCAAGAAGCAATCTTCATTTGAGAAATACGATTGTAAATGGTAATTCGGGAAACCCTGGAAGCATGTTTATCAAGGAAAATAATGAAAAAAATAAAGGGACTAAGACAAAAAATAAGAAAGAAGAGACAAAACCTAAAGAAGGTAAGGAGATGAGAATTTGGGCTAAAAAGGGAAGTAAGGCTAAGATCGATGGTCAAGCTATTTCTCAGGTTACAAAGGCCAAGAATTTGAATTCAAGTGCTAAAAAGGTTGAAAGATAAGATGACAAGGTAATTCGTATGCAACTGATACTCTCTGAGTTGCTAAAGTATTATCTTGTAGATATGTCCCAGGTATTGTATCAGGTTAAAGTCATAGTCCCATTGTTAGAAATTATTAGAATTGATGAGCATAAGAATAAGACAATTTCTCTCATCAACAGTGTTACTATGGGTGGTAAGGATAAAGTGGTGAATGATCAACCTGAATCAAGCAAAAGTCAAGAGAATAATGCTAAGGTAGAAGAAATGATTAATGAAAATCCTGAAATATTTGGGAACTACAGTTATTGCAAACCCAAGCCAAGTCAATCCATTTTTTCTAAGCTTGAATATTGATGGGAAGTTGTTTAGGAATTACATGATCGATTTAAGGGCCTCAAATAATGTGATGCCAGTAAAAATCATGGAATAAATGGGTTTGAGAAAAGGGTATTGAAGCCTTTAGGCTGCTTTTATAATGTGCTTTTAAGTACTCCATGATAGGAGAGATTGCTTGACACAAGTAGTTAATTATACTAGATATTTGAAGGGATTGCTTGACATAGGTATTTAATTATGTAACATGTGGTACAACATAGGTATTTAATTATACTATATATGTTTGAACATGGGATACCATGTGTTTTTATTTACTCCATAGTAGGAGATGGGTGTTTATTTTAAGTACTATATATACTAGGCTTGATTGAATGCAAGAGTCACTTGAGGTACACCTAATTAAGTTATTAAATTAACTTAGAAATCTTGTGTTACTCCTAGGATAGTTAATCTAGTATGAGAGGGAGCTTGTTTACTTACTTGCAAAATAGATTCATTACAAGTAGATTAGTATGTTGAAGGTTAGTCTAGGATGACAAATTATCCATTGAAGGACAATACCTATGTGTAGCTTAAGATAGCCTTAAAATTCAAATCAACCCTGAGTAGTGTATGTCATAGATAACTTCATTCAAGGTACTGAATGAAAACTCTTTGATCAAAGTAGTGCAATGTACAAAAATTCACTTAGTTGTGTAACTTTTGAGACTACACTATCATTTCATCGCATGATCTAGTATTACATGCTAGTTCGGGATTGCTGGATTGCATAGGTTCTAGTTATGTAGGACACAACACTATGCTCAGTTGGTTGTCATTATCAGTTACTCTGCCAATCTCTTCGTCGAAGGGAAGGGCCATCTATCAAATGATAGATGTGCGGGGGGCCACATTATGAGTTCGTGGTTGGCGAAAAGTGCCTGAGTGATGCTTCTCATCCACAACAGATGACAAAAGAACCAAGATTTGAAAGGATAGATCTTGGATCATCTTACAACTATTTGTTCTAAAGCTCATTGGAGCTATGCATGTAAGTGTATATATTCTTGTATAATTGTAACTTGTGAAGTTATGAAATCATTATTGTAATTGGATATGACATTTGGTTCATATAATATCAATAAAGAAAATAATTTTTTTATTGCAATGGTTTGTTACTCTATTTATTTACTTGCATGGTGTAAATTTGGAAATTTTTATTGCATTAAAGGGTTGGAACGTTACATATACATCTTGGCTATTACTTTGATCAGTTCTACATTGATAAACACATTCAGAATTACAAGCTTTCCTAAATTCATCATCCAAGGATTCGACACAGGTCTACACCTATATTTCTTCCTATAATGGTATATGAATATGCCAAATAATCCTCGTTATGGAGTCCATACATCTCCTAGGTTCTTGTGTTTATCTTCTAGTTTCTTAGCTAAGGGATTTAATTGTGTTGTTTGTCTGGACTTTGGTCCAAAACCTAGACATTGTTCAATTAAATCTTTATTTAGCGGCATTGTTTATGTTTTCAATCTTTTTATTTTGGTTTTCTTGTTGTTCTTTCCATGCTTTAAAAACCCTAGTTTTTTTGTACTTCAAGCAAACTATGATAAAACTTCAGCTAAGTCCTTGGATACTTGAACCAGTGTCCCTTCTTTGAGCTTCTTACTATCGAGCAATCCTGCACCCTCCAATTTTCAGTTCTAATTCATTAACACTCTGAGATCTCTTATGAGAAAAATAATAGATTTGGCACATATCAATCAATTTCATAAGTAATCATAGTAGGTTAATTAATTTTTTTTTTTAAATAAGTTTAAAAAAAAAAAAGTATACAATTTACAAAAAAATGGTTGTGCATCTAAAATTAAATTTAAAGAAATGAATAAAAATTAAAGTTAAATAAAGGAATCTAAAGGGTTGGAATTTTAATTTTTCTCCATTTTATATTTAAAATAAATAAATTAATAGTATTTTTCAACTTAAATGTCATCATGTAACTTAATAATTTTATAATAATATTTGACAAAATTATTATCAAAATGTCACATATATTCTTAGCTTTCTAATCATATATTTTTCTATGTAGAATATATTAACATAAATATTTATATTTTCTTTTACTAGTGTTTCTATATCTTTAGAGTATTATTTTAATAAATTTTGATCCACTTATTAAATTTTTTTAAAAATATTAGGAATATTTTACTCTTCATTTTTTAATTATTCAAATAATTATACTTTTATTATTTTTATACAAGTTATGCGATGCATGCACTGACTGATGTAATTTTTAGGTTATATCTACTTTGAAAAATAACAAAAAAAATCATAAAAAATAGAAAAGAAAATAGACAACTTAGAGATGTTGAAAACCATGCACTATTGGAAAATAATCCATTCATCCAAATTTGAAATGAATTATATTTTTATATTTTAAAATCTATTCTATAAACATTCATTTTTTTTAATTTTGATTTTTAAAAAACTTCGGGGTGAACATGCTGAAATTTTTATTTTTAACATGTGCCCACATTGAAAATGAGTAAAAATCATATGTTCATTAAAAATTTAGTAGAAAAATTAGGTACAAACTACACTATGTTAAATAATATTACATCAAAGTGAGTTGTAAAATACTTACAAAAATTCAAAATTTTAGGGGAATACATTTGAAATGTTGAATTTCATTGCTTTTATACTTGGGAGATAGAATAACAATCTTCACACTCTCTCATTCAAGGAAAACCCTAGAGATCTCAATCTAAAATATGCAAAGGAGAAAGAGATCTTGCAATAGGGTTGTCCTAGGGTCTAATTATAGACTGAGGAGTTCACCACCAAGCTAGGGCTTAGAAATAAAAATGAAATGCAAGATCTAATACTTAACCCTAATATGATGCAAGACTTCACTTTAAATGACCTAAAATTGCATGTAAATTAGAACAAAGAACTACAAGATCAGAGTTGTGCACCTGGAAACCTGAAGAAGACTAGAATAAGCTCTAAAATAATGAAATCCTAAAATTAGGGCCACTCTAGGCACATTAGTCCTAGACTAGGGTTTCTAGTCTGGAATAGGTTTCTGGTAGTATAGATTCTATATCTGCAAAAATCTAGAAAATTTTCCTATAGTGGGACTCATACGCCACTTCTAACATATCAACCATGTTTTTATTTTTCAAGAATTCAAAGTTCAGATCTACACAGAGCAACCTCTTCTCTTCTCTTCTCTTCCAAATTGATTTCCAGATCTGAACCTATAAAAAGACCTGCAAAATAGAATATGTACTTGATTTTCTTATGGGGGTTTTGCCTTGGTCAAACCCCTAGTTTTGTAATTAAACCTTGATGGAAACAATGAATCTTGAATATAAATGTGAACATAAACTCTAACCTTAAGTGTGTCTGAGATTAGGAAATATAAAAATGTAGTGCAACCCTATTCTAATGTGTAAGAATGAGATGCATGAATGAAGCTTGAATGTAATGACTCACTTTGAGAGATGTCAAATCACTCTAATAAATCACGATGATGTATGTACCTTAGGTTAAAGTAGAGTGATAATGGAGGATGGAATCACTTAGGAAACATGTCATTAGGCTTGGCTTGATGGCTAGTTGCATCTCCCCAACCTACAATCCATCATGATTCACCATAGGCAACCATAATCAATCCTTGAAAATGCTATATATTGAATAAAAGTGAGCTTGAAGACTTGCAAAAACACTTTAATGTTGCTCCAAGACTTCAACTTTACTTGCTTTTGAAACTTGAATGCTCTTGTGAAAGAATGATTGAAGACTTTTGAATACTTGGATCTTGAAATTTCTCTTAAAATGATTGCATAGATGAAATAATGACTTAGAAACTTTCTTATATAGGCATTTACACCTAATTTACCATTATTCAGATCTCAAAAGCCAACATCAACCAAAAATTTGAATTAAAAAATTGAATTTCCCTCTCAAAACTTAAAAAAAGCCCCAAATGGGACTCATACACCACCTCTAGCATATGGGTCCCACCTAGGGGGACTCATACACCCAAGGTGGCATATGAGTCCCACCCTAGATTTTTGGGGTGGGTTGTTAGAAATTTTAGTGCTTTTGATGATTTTGTCAGGTTTTTAATTGAAAGAAGCCTCGAGATCCAAAATAAAGGGTCTTAGGGGCCTATTAATGATGATTTGAAGGGGTATTTAATGCAAGGGTTCTAAAATAGGTCCAATTTAAGTATGAAATTGTACTATTTTCAATAGCGTACAATTTTCCACACTACAACATTGAATACTATGTTATATTTTTTGAAAAAACAAGAGCACTTTGTATGCTCCCCCTATTTGAACCTCCTAATCTTCACCATTTAAAAAAAAAACTAATAGTTTAGAAACTAGATTTTGAGCAAGCTATAAATCTTCTTGTTACATCAAATTTTGAGTGTGGTTATCTTCAATTATTCATCCAAGATCAATTTCTATTATTTTAAAAATGGTCACTTTTGACCCCCTTTTGATCTCCCTTTTCCATGCATGTCCCCTCTAATGTAGATGTTGTTTATGTAATTTATAATAAAATCAACATTCTATATTGATGAACATTTATATAAAAGCTTATTGAGATTTTCTACTTATGATATACATTTTGATGAGATTAGCATTGTAGATACTATTGATATTTCTACTATTGAGCAACTACCAACCAAGAGAATAGTAGATTCATACTCAAGTCCCATTGAGGATAATTATGCACTCAATACCTATGATTTCTCATTATAATTAAGATACTAATAATGATAAAAATAATATTGATATATATGTAGCTGAGAGTCTAGGTTATTTTGAGGCTATACATATTTCCTTGTATTAATTATAATTTTATACTTGATTTATAAGTTTGAAAACCTAAAATGGTAGCTTACAAAATCTTCCCATTAAGTTGAAAACCTAAAAGGGTGGCTTATTCAAGATTCATGATACACAAGTTCACATATATTTTTATGTTTCCAAGAGGCCTTTGCAATAACTCTCCACTTCAATATTATAAGGTGAATGTCAAGAATTATATAATTTTGAGTTCTAGAAGCACAATTATGAGATATTTTTTATGTTTTCCATTGAGAGTTTATAATTGTAGCATATTATAAATTACAACATATTACAAGGTGGGGTTATGATTGAGGATGTCTACGATATTGAGATAATATAACTTTAAGTTTTTTATGATGGTTATTCAAGTTCAAAGAATGAAATCACCATAAAAACCAAATTTTAAATAACATCTAATTATGAAGGTAGGGAGTAGATTGAGATTTGATCTCCTTGGCTACATAGGAAGATTAAATGTAGAGAATTTGTTAGTCTAGATAATTTATATGGATATGTATTTTGAATTTGAATCCATGGAGGACCCTAAGAGCCTAGAGTATGCTAGTAAGAATTTGAAAATGTGGGTTTCCTTGTGATGGGATGGAATCTAGATGAACCTTGTATAAAGGATCTCAAAGTGGGACTACACAATGACAAAGCTCAAGGGTAAATTCATAATTACCAACTACTAATTGGGAAACTCCAAAATTTATTCTAATCGGAGATGTCAATGAATAATTACACATAATAGTTATATTGACTTGATATTTTTCATAAGTCATATGATCTCCATAATGTAAATTTTTTATCTAAGTATGTAAATGGCTTGTGCTTTTGAATTCATAATGGAATTCATTTTTTTTAGGTACATTACATGGATGAAGTCTATGAGCTTGCACTCAAAGGAAAGAAAAAAGGTGTCTCATAAATAATATAAAAATACAAGGGTAAGAATGGCATGGCCAAATATAGTGGTAGAAAGTAAAGCTACATGTGTAGTTAAAGGAAAGTATGAACTAGCCTAGGAGCATTGTGTATAGCACAAATTTTGATTGTTTACCTCAAAAAATGATATCGGGAGAAGAAATTGAGGTTGTTGTCGAGGCTTCCAAGGGATTTTCTTCAAGTGTGGACAAATGAATCATTAGGTATTATAGTATCCAAATTCCACATGGGAGAAATGTTGCATAGAGAAATAAATAGATTTTGTGTAGGGAGAAGATGAGTTAAGAAGTAAACTAAAATGCATTACCTTGGAGGCTAAAAATATTTGATGATGTAAGTAATACCTATTATTCTTTTTCCCCTTAGAAGTATTCCATTTCAATTCTAGTCAAATATATTAAACCCTTTTACCTTTCCTTTGATCATAAAAAATATGCTTATTTTAAATTCTTATTAGATGTTACTCATTGCATTTTTTCTATTTTTTGTAGGGTTCTAGATGAACCACTCATTTCTAGGAGAATCTACCAAAGAAATAACCATATCCATATCATTTTTATGAGTGTTTAAATATTTATTTTTAAGTTAGGTACTTGATTTTAGTTGATATGTATCTTCATTGTACTTTACATAAAAGTAAATTGAGTGAAAAATGTAATGGCAAAAATTGCACTTTCCTCTTTCCCCCTCCTTTTGGGTTCTCTTTGATTCAATTTTCCTTGATAAGTAGGAGGTATTTTCCTTTATGTAATGGCTAGTACATACAAGATGTATAATTTTCCTTTATGTAATGACTAGTACATACAAGATGTATAATTTTTACATAAAATATAGTACATAAATTAAGCGTAACTCAATTTCATGTACCCTTATTCCTAGGGATCGATCTTGAGCCTCAAATTATCAATCCACCACTCAATTTCAAGTCTATAGTTGCAAAATAAAACTAGTTATACTATATAATTTAAAGAAGTGAACCCAACTATTTAAAATTGGGCTTGAGTTTATTCCTTTCTAGGCGACTACTATGTGGTGAATTGGAGTGCAAAGTGTTTCATTTGCATTCTTAGAAGTTATATTTATTGATTAACTTTATATTTCATTTTAAATTTTGTTAAAGAATTGAAATCTTAAACGGACCATAGATCATTATATAGCATTAGTTATAATTTACATGTATCACTATTGTAGAAACATACATGATTACTTCTTTTTCATTACCAAAAGCTATTAAATTAGTACATCTTCAACTTCAATGTAAAGAATTTAATTATCCAAAATTGTAGGTGGTTTATAGGGGAGAGGGGCCAATAGTCATTCATGCTAACTTTGTTAGCATGTAGCGATTGATTGGATGTAATATCCCCAAATAGTTATAACTTAAATTTTTCTTTAGTCTTATAAATAAAAATGTCAAAATAGTCCAAGAATAAATAACTCCTAATGATATATTTTAATCTATTAAGAGGAACCTTCAATGGTTAAAGATTATTTGACTTCTATATAGAAAACAATAGATAATTTATGCTAGTTAGAATGAAGCCACTATGTGACATAAATTCTAAAATGCAATCTGAAATGATAATTGATTTAAAAATGGGATATAGATATCACAACATGGTCATTATTTATGATTTACTTATTCAATTTTATGCATATGAATATGGGATTTATTGATGTCTAAACTAACCATTATTTTTGAATAAAGTCCTTCAATTTATGCGATTTGGTCTTTGGCTAGGTGTCTAATATTTATCAATTATTTATGCAACCTATACAATGTGACCCAAGGCTCCCTAGGAGCACTTGATATTTGATATTAATGCTATATGAATCTCCAAAAACTAATTGATGATGTTTTCTTTAAGAAATATCTTCCTTTAATACCCACAATTGGGTCAAAAGACAACTATTTATTACAACCTTTTTACAAAGGACATGTCTATATTTTAATCATCATCCTGTAAATAATTAATCACTACTCTTTTAATCACATTTAATAAATTATGCATCCTTTCAAGGTGGAATCACCACTTACGAGTTGTTTATTTATTTAGATATAATTAACATTTTTGTCTCAATGGAAAATTGTTGACCATCTTCCTTTTAGTTTATACTTTATATTATTATTCTTTTATACTTAGTGCCCTCTCCTTGGGTAGTTTGAATGAGGGTTTTTAGAGTCTCCCCTCCTTGAAAATTATTGCCCACAATCGTTCATAGATTATGGCTTTGGAAGACCTGATCATTCTCCCACATAGTGTCTTCCATAGGTAATCCTTTCCATTTGATGATATATTCTTTGATGACCCTATTTCTCAACCTTCTCTCTCTTGTGTCTATAACTTTATCAGGAATAAAAACCAACTTTCCTTCTTCATTCAAAGGAGGAAGCTCAGTGGAGGGTGCAATTTTGTGCTCTAGAGCTTTCTTAAGGAATGATACATGGAATGAATTATGTATTCTACTATTTTCTAGGAGTTCTTTAACTCATATGCCACTTATCCTATCCACTTGATCACCTTGTAAGGCCCATAGAATTGGGGCTTCAACTTCTCAACACCACTTTTATTCAAGGATGACTATTGACATGGTTGTAAGTGAAGGTAAACTCTCCAATGTCAAAACTTCACTCAACCCATTGTTTATCCATGAAGATCTCTTATTGGTTTTAGGTATGGTGTAAATTATTCTTAAGAGGCTTAAGAATATATTTGGAAATTCTTAGATCCATTCTTTAGCTTTGTGTGCCTTAATTTATGCAAATGCCATATCTAAAAATGATGGAACATCATATCCATATAATGCCTTGACTGGTGTCATCCCAATTGGCAAGTGATAAGTGGTGTTGTAACAATATTCTCCCAATTGAAGCCACTTAATCCATGTCCTCTTCTAGCTTACCACATAGTTACACAAGTAGCCTTCAACCCATTTATTCACAATTTCGGTTTTCCCATCTACTTACAAGTGGTAGCTGGCACTTGGTGTTAACTCTGCGTCAGATACCTTGAATAATTCAGTCCAAAAGATGCTAAGAAATCTGCTATCAAGGTCACTTACTATGTTTTTGGGAAGTCCATGGAGTTTGAATATTTCCTTGAAGAATAATTCTACAACTTGTGGAGCTTTTTAATTAGAAAAAATCACAAAGAAGTGGGCATAATTGGTCAATTAATTGAAAAACACAAAGATACAATATTTAACATGGATTTTAGGGAGTCTAGTGATAAAGTCCATTAAAATGCTTTCCCATTTTTTCTCTAAAATGGGAAGAGGTTGCAATAGTCTTGTGGGGAAAGTATGTCCTTCCTTGTTTTATTGACATGTAGTGCATTCCCTCACAAATCAAAGGACATCATCCTTGAGGCCCTTCTAATTGAACCTTTTCCTAACTTGTTTGTAGGTCTTAAAGTACCCAAGGTGTCCCGCCAATGGGGTCTCATGAATGACCTTTAAGATTTTTTCCTTTAGTTTTGATTTCAACACTAGGTAGATCTTATCTTTGTAATAAATGTTGTCATCTACTACCTTGTATTGGTCATCTTGCACTCATCCCTCCAATAGTTCACTTGTAAAAGTTTTCTTTGAATACTCCACTAGTAAATGTGCCTTCCAATCAATTAAGACGTTAGATAGTCAACACATAAGAGGTTTCTGGGATAGGGAATTTTTTTTTTTTGATATGCAAGGTAGTATTTATATTGATTTTATAGAAGTATACATGCATCTGCTAAGTAGGGGTAAAAGGTCCATCCTAGACTCCAAGCTGAACAAAAAACATTCCTAGCCAGGGCAAAATTCAATCATTTCAACATTTACAGTCCCATTGCAAGCATCAAAGAACAAACTACTATAAGCATTGATACAAAATATTTAGGTCGGAGGCCGAGCCTCATTCAGCTTATAACGAAAAATAACGTGCCACTACACTAATAATAAAAGTCCATCCAAAGTTTGGCAAGCTATTAAATATTAAAACTTGAAAAAACTTCAAACACAGAGGTCGAGCCTCACATGAAACTGTTTATTTCTACAAACCTTATGAAGTCTTCCATCCACTCCAGCCCCCCCTCCATCATAAGCTTCAACTTTCTCTTCAAGAATTCCACAGCCACATCTGCTAACTTTCTGTGCCTCGACAGTGCTAGCCCTTTGATGTCTAAGATGAAGGGGAATACTTTAACAAAATCATCTGTTTCCCATAGGAGATCCAAGTCTATAGGGTGCAAAATTCCTTCGCCTTTGAAGGCTGCCTTTAATATCTTCTCGAGACCTCCATGCAAGTCATCATGAAACATACACACCATCATCTCCTTTTCCTCCGCCTTTGGGGTGTCCAGGTTCAAAAGCACTGCTAGAAACCACGAGGAGATATGAGCATTATCTCTATAAAATTCCTTTCTTTCCAAGTGTTCTTTGCCTAGAACCATTTTGACAGCAACTATTGACACCAAATCAACCTCGAGCATAATTTGCTTTAACCTCTGGTCTGAAACTTCCCGAAAGGCTATCTACCTCTCCGTGGCCACCAAGGAGACTGGTGTGTTGACACCAAAACTTTCCAGCCCCTCTGTCAAAATATGGATGATGAATTTCGACTTCGTCGTCCTCGCCATTTGCAAAACTTTTAATAGTCATTCCCTGCACAGAAACAAAAGACAATAGCAGATTTCAAAGACCATACTTTGAAAATGACTTCATTAGTTCATTTAATAAACCCTTGAGATGTTAAGCCGAGCCTCCGCACATGATTTTGGATAATGGCGAAGCGAGCATATCGTCCTTGCCATGAAAGTATCCTACGACCTTCATCCTTCCACCTACATACAACTATCACTTCAGGTGAAGTGAATTGCCACTTGGCCCTTCAACTTTCATTTCCATAATTGCCATGTCCTACGTGTCACACTAACGGTGCTTTGAGTTTTGTGCCATACATTCCCCCTGTCATGCACCAAGGTTTCCGCTATTTTCATGAGCGACTAACTTAAAATATTCCCCATCACCTTGCTTCGGCTATTTGGAAAAGACTTGGGGTGACATGGTATTGCCACTCCATGAACACCGTGTCCATCCCAACCACCATCTCATTTCCACCCTGTGATGGCTTGATGCGTGACCAAATGAGGGGCGGGGGGAGCCCACCCTACCACCCACTTCTAGGATAGGGAATTGACCACCATGTTTCTCTTCCCCTTAATATGTACTCAATATCAAAGTAATAAGCTTGGTTTTTACAAACCCATTTTTGTTACCATTCATTGAGGTTTTTTTGTTCCAAGAAATACTTTGAACAAACTATTATGGTCCATCCTTACAAAAAACTTCCCACCAACTAAGTATTGTCGAAACTTGGCCAATGCAGGCATTATGGAGAGAATTTCTTTTTCATATATAGAGTACAATCTTTCATTATCTTTCAAATCCCTACTCTCAAAAGTAATATGATGCCCATTTTACATTAATACTACCCTTATTCCTTCTCCTGGTGCATCACATTCTCGTACAAAGGGCTGGTTAACATTAGGTAGGGCAAGAACTAGACAACTAATCATGTTCTCCTTCAATTTATCAAATACTTTTTTGGCCTCATTGGTCCATTTGAATGCTCCTTTTTGGTAAGATTTGTTAAGGGAGCCCCAAGTTGGTAAAACCCTTTTACAAATCTTCTATAATAACTACACAACCCATAGAAGCCATGTAATTCTATGATATTATTTGGTGGGGGCCAATCTAGGATGGATTGGATCTTCTTTTGGTGCACTTGAACTCCCTTAGCACTAATAATGTGACCCAAGTATAGGATTTCGTTCATACCAAATTCACACTTGGATGCTTTGGCATATAGGGATTCTGCTTCCATGATCCCCAATACTTCATCCAAGTGTTTCAAATGATCTTCCCATGTCTTGCTATATATGATGATGTCATCAAAGAATATGAACAAAAAGAATTGTAGCTTGTTATTAAATATGTGGTTCATACTAGATTGAAATGTGGCTAGGGAATTGGTCAAGCCAAAAAACATAACCAAAAAATCATAATGACCATAGTGACAATGAAAGGTAGTCTTATGGATGTCTTGTTCATAAACTCCTAATTGGTGGTACCTCGACCTTAAGTCTATTTTTGAGAAATAGATTGCACCATTCAATTCATTAAATAATTCATTAATCTAGGGGATTCCAAGGATACAAATTTTTGATCATTTTCTTGTTTAATTCTTGGTAGTCAATGCACATTCATAGAATCCCATCCTTTCTATGAGATCCTACCCTCTATGTTCATGTTGTGTCGATACGATTTGATGATCCTTGTCCAATAATTTATGTTCTTTCATGTTAGGTGACATACTTGACTTGGGCGAGATGGTCATTCATTTGATTGATTAATTGAAAAAGCTTTACCTATTCGATGAATGATAAATTATTCAGCTCATGTGTTGCCCTTTGGTGTGATCTTTTGGTGGGTGTGGATATATTCAAATGATTATGAGATTTAGTATTTTAGCAATGCATATTCATTCACTGAGGATGGTATGTGATATGATATTAGAATCTATGAGTGATGATTTGATTGATGCATATTTTATAAGGTATTGATATAATTGTGGATATTATGTTTATATTGTTCATGTAGTAATTCTTGTTATGGTTAGGGTGAGTGGGGTAATTGTAAAGTGATGTATTGTATATGTTACCTTATGATTGATCAGTTGAGTCATAGAACTGTGTTTATGATGATGATGATTCTAGATGTGATGTTATGTATGTCATGGTTTAATACGTTATGTTAATTTTGATTTTATTTTTTATTAATTCACTTTATCATGATGAGATATATATAATGTTTTATGTAGGTTATTCGATTATGTTGATATATATTAAGTAGTGCATGTTCTTTGGATTATGTGCATGCATATATATGTATTCCTATCGTATTGACACAATTTGTTGAGTGTGCAAGAGTTCTAACACCAATGGATTAAGGGGATCCACTTAGCCACCCTTCATCTTGTCTTTTATTATGTTCTTCTTGGTCCTTGGTTCATAGGCCTTGAGGTTAAGTAAGAAGGATTTTATGTTGGTATTATGTGGTGTTGGATTTTAGTCATGTTTTGTGTAAATTTTTAGTTTTATAATTTTAATGGGATTTTTTTAAAAGTCTTTTAAGAGAATTAAGGTATATTTTATGTTGGGAAATAGCCTATACCTAAGATATAGAGGTTAGAAGTTTATTTTTTTCATTTGTGTCCTTTTTAATATGACCCTTTTTATGACCCCTTGTAAAAGTGGCGAAAGTGGGGAAGTGGTTGAGTTAGTTGGGAGGAAGTAACTTCTTTCTTCCCTTTATAACACCCTCCTTATGGGGAGGAAGGGGGTTACCATGCCATTTTTCTCTTTTTCATTTTTGAGTTCTTTCTTTGAGGAGGTTTTTTTTGGGAGGAGATCCTGGGAGAAGGAGAGAGTGGGAGGAGAATCTCTTTCATTTGTGTCTACCATTATTGGGATCATAGTGCTGGAGGTAACTCTTCCCTCTCATGTTTTAATTCTTGTATTCATAATGTTATGTTGTGCATCTTTGGAAAATAAATGTTTTATGTTGAGGAAATTTCTTTGGGGATTCTTGTTGTGTCTAGTCTTGTAATGGCGATGCATTTTTTTTAGTGTATCTTTCCTTAGGGGAGGTGACCCCTCTCTTATAGAGGAGTTTGGTCCTCCATGTGTGGGGTTGAGTGGGAGATTTCTCCCTCACATTGGGGATTCCGGTTGGGATAAGAGTATCCCATTAGGTGATGACCATCATCGGGGTATGAGTAACCTTGTTTTCTTTCTTGGGATATGAGTATCCCCTTTTTCATTTACAATTATATGCATCAGAGGGATAAGGGGTGACTATTTGTGGAGATGTACTTGATGTTATGTACATATCTTTATTTCACCCATGTCAGGTCAAGCCTCCACTCCCCCTAAATAGTTTACCTTTAGGATAAACTAATGTGATAGTTTGGTATTTTAAGTTTCATGGTGGTGTTGTATATGTGTAAGTAAAGTGGTCCAAGTTAATGTAGTGTTGTGTGGAGTTTGTTTGGTGGCTATGTGGAAACTCCATGTTTTTGTGTGGGTTGTTCTACAACCCTATGGATGGGAGGTGAGCCCATCAGTAAATTGTGGTTTTCTTTTTTATATATTTATCTTCTTTCAGGTTTATCATAGAGCCCTTGAAGTTGCTTGGAAACAAAGAAAATGTTGTGATAAGTTGTCAAGGAAAAAGGCCTTCTTTTATTTGTTTTGCACTTCGAAGTTTATTGATCCATGTAAGAATTATAAACAACCCCAAAGAGGGTAGCACGAAAGAGTCTTAAAAGGAAATCTAATTTCAAAATTTTTCTGGTGCTTACATTTGAAGTATGTTGTAATTCATTTTATGTAAAGGAAACAGATTGTCTGTCCTTGTACATGTTGCATCTCATTCTGTAACCCTCAAGTAGAAAAATGAAAAATAATAGGAAATTTTCTTTTTGAGATACATTATAATTTAAATGACCATATTCATTTTGAAGTAAAAGCTCCTTTCCTATTTTACTTTAT
Source organism: Sequoia sempervirens (assembly GCA_007258455.2). NCBI lineage: Eukaryota > Viridiplantae > Streptophyta > Pinopsida > Cupressales > Cupressaceae > Sequoia > Sequoia sempervirens. Next base: position 23,566 of record VDFB02236286.1, read on the forward strand.
TAAGATGAAATGTGATCTTTACATACGTGCTTGAATAATCGTTATATATTAAGGAAGTGTCATTAAATCATGGGTATAATCTAAGTGAGGCAATTATTATATCATGAAAATAGAGTACCGAACAAAATGTAAATGTATGTGTTTCCGAGTTTATGTATTCAATGTGGAAATTTATGCACTGTCCAAGGGAAGTGTAGACACTAAAAATTGTCCTAGGCCTCAACTCTAATCTTCATTTTCATAATTAAATAATGTTAATTGTTTAATTATTTTCTAAAGTCATTTGTCCTCTATTAATTAAATAACTTTAATTGTTTAATTAATTCATTCTTACCTTTATTATTTATTTAATTATGTTGCTAATTAAATCTATCTTCTTTCTAAAATTAAATAAACTATTATTTAATTTATTCCTATCACACTTTCAACTATAATTAAATAATCATTTTAAATTATTTAACTATTCTTTAGCATTTTCTCCATTTAATTAAATAAATCTTTATTTATTTAATTTAATTCTAAAATATTGAATGTTGAATTAAATTATTATTTAATTCATAAAAGGTTTATCCTTGGCATATTCCTCTATAATTAGTTAATCTCCTTGTTATCTAATTAGTCATTTATCACTTATGTCTAGATCTAAATTGATCATTCAGTTATCTGGTGATTTAATATCTAATTGTCTCTAACAAACAGACTTTCTGTCTTAATCAATCCATTATTTAGATTTATTCTTATCTTCTACATGCAAACCTTTATTAATTAAATAACTTTAATTCTTTAATTAATTTATTCTCATCTTCTATCTATTTCAATCTTTATCTTTACATGCAATCTTTATTCTTTTGTGTCTCGACCAGTTTCCACCAAAGATTAAATTATTATTTAATTTAATCTCCACCTTTTATGTTTTATCACTTGCACTAATTCAACCCTAATCCTTATGCATGTCATATTTTTCAATCTTAATCGCTGAATTATCTTTTAATCTGAGCCTGTCATTTGAAAATCATATTTTCTATAAATTGGCTTTACCTTCATCATTATTACCCCTCCCGAAATCTTATGAGTTTTGAAAGCAACTTTTATATATCTTCAATGTTATTTTATGGCTATACTTGCATACTTAAGAGAAATTTGAGGGTAAGTATCATACAAACGGTGAAATGGACAAGTGCAATGAAGGTGATTCATGAAGTTACATAGATGTTTGGTAAAATCGTTCATTTATGCATTGTTTAAATTAGTTTTCCATTGTTCTTTATTGTTAATGTAGGTTTAGTTTGAGTTTATACTTGTATTGCTTAATCTAAATTTCCCCTGTGTTAAGGAAGTCTAAATTCTGTATTTATACACGCCGATCCAAACTGTGTAATTGAATTAGTTATATAAGTAAACCACACCATTGTAATATGATCAATGTGAATACAGATCCCTTATAGTAGAAAGTATAAGTTGTATTTAGAAAGCAAGATAAGTTTATGCCTTACCAGTTGTCCTTGAACCAAGTCTTAAAAAAGAATTGGAGGGAAGGTGGAAACTAATTTATGATAATATTAATCAAGGAATCTGAAACTTGTAATCCATAAGTTCTGCATTCAGCCATTGGAGCCTTCAGTCTTTATTAACTAATTCACATTAATGTATGCATAGGAAGTAAACTATTGATTACATGATCTTACATCTTTACTAAAATGTTTACGTTTTCACAAGAGGAAGTGATCATATTATCTCTCTGTTCTAACGTTGGTTGGATGAGTTACAACCATTTTTGGGAACCTTTTTACTTCGTCGATTTTTAGGCACCCGATCGGTTAGTTAATCGATGGATGATGTAATCCTGTATTCTAGCAACTGCCTATTGATCCATGTTGCATTCAACCTGTAGGTAGCAAATTTTGGGGTCGTTATCGCGTCAACATGGCATTCAATGTTACTCTTGAATTTGGCCGTCATCTTTCAAGTTCCAACATTTTTTCCCTTTGAGATGCCAACCTTCCATTTATAAGGATGGTCTTGAGATATTAAGCCCAAATGTTTTCCCATAACCTCTCTGGCTGGCATTATCTTGTCTGCGTCACTTTGGGATGCTTTTCTCAGAATATAGATAATTGTCTCAGGTTTGGGCATGATAGGAGCATTCAATGATCCAGTCTCCACCAACCAACCCTTATTTGGCTATATACTTGAGAAGGATTCAGCACAATGTCTCGTTCGTCTAACTGCCAAAGAAACTAGGACTGCAAACTTTGATGAAGGCATGGGTGAAAGTTCCTGTGGCATTGAAGATACAGTCGACACCCTAAACAAAATCGTTTAACATATGAATTTGGACCAACACTGCTATTTGGCATGGAAACTATTACACCTACAATTAGGGACGTCTGAGAACTATTATTGGGTCAGCTCTATTTGTTAGGGGAAGAAAATTTCATTAGGGCTAACCCTACATCACTGTAATAGCTTTTCCAACAGGTGCAATGAAAGGTAGTTATGCGTGTAAGCAGCAGGCTATAATTCTGGTAGTTAATAGTCTAAGTAAATTGACTTACCTATCTGTGATTCGCTTCTTAATTATTAACTAGGAATATGTGGCTGTGGGATGTAATAAGTTTAATTTGGGTTATAGAAGGCTATAGAAGTTTAAGGTAAATAAATGGGAAACGTAAAGTCATTACTTATTAAAGTATAAAAGGTACGTTATAGGTCATTGTATTTGATAAAATTCAAAAGATAATCAAAAGAAAATGGATAACTTGTGGCTATGGGTATGAATTGCATAATTTGTAGAGATTACATAAAGTGCTTAATATAAGATAACTAATTAAATCTGAAAGGGTATCTTATTAAGTTGGATAAATGGGTAAGTAGTAGTTTTAATGAACTTTAGAGAGTATTTTGTACCCTTTTCTTCTTCCTTTATAAAGTAATACAAGGTTAGTAATAATAAACATAGGATCACAGGCTTAAACCTTTCCAAATTTGGAAGGCTTCTTTATACAAGTATTAACTATCATCTCTCTTAAATAGAAGGTCTTATACTATGTATCCTAAACTCTATTTTTTTTTTAGATTTATATAGTTTCTTCCAAGTGTGTGTTATATTTGGGTACATGGCATTCATTTTCTTGCTTTATTCCTTAGAGTAGTGATTTCCTTATAAGGGACTTTCATTGCATCATTAGCATGGGTTTATTACAACTGTTATTGATTAAAGAAGATTCAAAAATGAGGGTAGCGAATAATATGATATTATTGTTGTGATTTCCAATCACCATAATATCATCAATGTGCTTAAGAATTGTGAATAAAGTGGGTATTAATATTGTGGACAATGTGAACATAGAGTTATTAGTGTTGGAAAAAAAATATTAGCAATTGAGTAGATATGATTTTAGGAGTATTAAATTACCAATATATGGGTAAATGGTAAGAAACAAAATTTATCATTGGTTAAGTTGTTAGCATTATTGGTTGGGGCTCCGAGATTGATATGATGGGATCAATGAGAATAAGCTTGATAATAATAATATCATATAAATATTGTGAGCATTATTTCGGTACCTAACAAGGGTGGTAGTTTAACTTGGAGTATTAAAGATAAAATTATTATAATCATATTAATACCAAAATTATAATACTAGCGAGTTCAAATATTAAAAGGAAATAATAAGGGATAATGGTAATTATAGTACTAACATAAGTATTATTAAATCCATTATGATTAGGGAAATTTAATGTTTATCTTTTCATTAGTACCTTGTTATGTTCATGTGGGATTGATAAGGATTAGTGGATGTACAATGTTTATTAAAAGTTTTGGTAGTTGTACTTGGTTTAAGTGGATAAATTTTAGGGCATAGCACTTTTTTCTTGACTAATACCATGGAAGGTGCTAATGGACTAGAGCTAGGTCTTATATGACCCATTTTTGGTAATTCCTTGATGTACTTCTTTTCATCCTTAAAATTTTTGGGATACTGGTATGGCATGGTGATAACTGGATTGACACCTTCTTCTAATTCAATAGTTTGTTCAAATCCTCTATGATGTGGTCTCCTTAGTAGTATATCCTCAAAAATAAGACTATGCAAGTATCCAAGATGGGTTGTAAGTCATCATGATGATACTTAGGCATGTTAGTTGATGATTTGGGAAGGAAAGGACATTATGCAACACAAGCTGTATCTCCATGCCTAAATATGCTTTCCATATTTTTGGTTTCAGAAACAACTCAAGGAGCTCCATCTGATAGTCCTTTAAATACCACCTTATTACCATCCACCTTGAACTTAAACTCCATAGTTTGAAAGTTTTACGAATACTTTCCAATGGACATCATCCATTGGATTCTAAGTATAGCGTTTGTATCACCCAACTTTATAACATAGAATTCATTGACAATGATGTAGTCACCAATTATAATCCTCAATTTTGGTACCTTATTTGAACGAGATGTTTAGTAGCCTTCCACCACCATCACATTAAACCATTCATGCTCAACTGTTTGGAGCTCTTTCTTGGTGACCAATGTTGAATCAATAAAGTTGTTAGTAGCTCCACTTTCAATCAACATCGGGTAAAAGCACAAACCTATGTCACACTTTATAAAGGAATCGACCAATAACAAAAAAATTCTTAACTTCAATCACATAAAAGTGGTCTTTATGTTTTGAATTTCAAAATGATGTAAACTAATGAAATGTAGAAATTTTGATGAAGTTTATTCCTATAATTTTTTTACATTTTTTAAAATTTGTTTTCATTATTTTTTTTATCAATTTAAGAATAAATTTCATAATGCTAAAAATTTCAGAAAAAAGTGACTTCATAGGTCGTCAAGAAACAAATTGAAAAAAACTTCATTTCTCCCTAATTTTTTTTTCCAAATAGGCAACTTCAATATCTTGTGCATGATTTTTTTTTTCAAATTTTGATGTATATTTTTCTTGTAATAACGTTTTAAAGTCAAACTTGTCAGAATTTGACAGTTTTTACGGGACGCCAACTATTGCCTATTTTTTTAATCATTTAAAAAAAACAAATTATACCCTTTTGAAGAGGACTCTCTCCTCTTGTGCCCCATATATTTTTTAATATGTTTTACTATTCTTTTTTAATTTCTAATCAACCTCTTTCTTAACTTTTTGAAGAGGACTCTCTCCTCTTGTACCCTATATATTTTTTAAAAATATTTTAATATGTTTTACTATTTTTTCAATTCTCTCATGTCTTAATTTACTGACAAGCATTTGGTATGTTGGCTACAAATTGATCTCTAGTTTGACAAGCTACATAGGTGGCATTTCTTGCTTAGTCGAGGTTTGAGGAGACACAATTTTCTAATATGATGTGGCATCTTTGACTTGCACATGTGGCATTCTTATCTATGCTAATTTGAGATAGCTTGTGGGCCCCTCCTCTATATTAATTGTATTTAGGGAATTATTCCCTTTATCGGTTAGTATGTGGGAGCATTGGCAGTGAAGTTTAAATTTTCTTCTTCTTGGGAATAATGCACAGTATGGGTTATCCTTCATTCCCAAGACAATAATTTAGTGGTTAATGGCTCTTTGCTTGTCTCCAAATTGGGAAAACATTCCCATTTTTATGGGGAAAGGTTTACATATATATCAACATTTCTAGATTTGAAATTAGTAGAGATATTTGCTATGACATCTCATTTATTATCTCACTACTTTTGCCTTGCTCTTGGTACTTGTGGCTTGTGCGAATGTCTTCATCACATGTGTATTTCCATGATATCTTGATTTTGTTGGGTGTACATGGGCCACCATCCATCCTTGGGCTCATACATCTAGCAGATCTGATGATCCTCATTTCTTATCATCTCTTCAATTTTGTAGAAGCTATGTACAGTGAGATTTCGAAAGATCAAATTTGAGACATTTGGCATGGTTATATCATTATAATTTTTGACACATTGAAGTGGGTTTTATTTGTTAATTATGCACCATCCTTTGGTGCAGTAAGCTTATAATGCATTCATTTCATTGCTTGTACCATATGATTTCTAGTGTGCGATGGAATTTTAAAAAAGCTATCTTTGGTTATTAGTCTTCACATTTTTTTGGTTTCTTGTTGAAGAAACAATGCAAAACTCCTTTAGGGTGGTGGTTCCTCCAAGATACCATGAACTTCGAGATGCAAGGCCTTTATACAAAGAGAAATTAATCTGAACTTGCATCATAGAATGCAAGCTAGTGGAGGAGGCAATTAGAATGGTTCTGGGGAATGACTAGTTAGAATTTCATTCCATGTCACTCCCTCATGAGGTAGCATCTCAATTTGTTTCAAATTTAATGGATATTTTGTGGTGTGGTTAGATGGTTATATTTTTAGCTAGCTCTTATATTTTGCCTCACATTTGTCCTCTTTCTTCATTGCAAAATGCTCTTGAGGATTATGACATTTTAAATGGTTGTAATCTTGTTGGAGGTGTTCTTTGTCGACAATTCATCCTTTTTGACCGTTTAATCTCAACTCTCTTGAGTTTAATGGCACATGGATTGCTTGATGATTATTCATATGATTTCATCAAAAATTTACATGGTCTAGAATCTAGATGGGGCCATACAATTTCCAACATGCTCCTGGACCTCTTTGATGCAATGCAATTTCTCATTCGCCATGCTTTGGTGGAACTA